>RJWH01007276.1:19208-42290 GCA_004363575.1 Solenodon paradoxus | reverse complement strand
CCTCTGTAGCCTCCACTACGACTTGTGGGCCGCCTCGGGGAGGGGTGGCAGGGTCAGGGTTTTCAGCCCCTCATCCCCTCGCGACGCCACGTGGAGAAGCCAACTTGCAACCTGACTTAGCTTAGAAATACTCCCTCCAGGGAGGGGCCAACGACATCATGGCATGGGTCATCGTCCTTCAATGCATCGAGGTACCCCACAGTGTCACAGTCCCCCGGGTCTGCGTCCTGGCCCCGAGGTCCCCCTAAGAGGGGTGTGTGGAGGACAGAAGGGTGCTTGATGACCAAGGGTTGAAATGACACCCATCTGCATCTTGGTGGGGCTGCTATCAGCGCCCGAGCTGCCTGCTCTCGAGTATGCCCGTGTCAGACCCCGCGGGGCCAGGCCCGGGCCTTTGGCCCTGAGCAGCTGTCCCAGGCGCTCTAGGCTCCAGAAATGCATACTTGCTTTGCCACTCACATCATCTGGGGAACTAAATGGCACATTCGGGAAATCAGCTCCACCTTCTAAGGCCAAACGTTCGCTCCTGTCCCCCGCAAAAGGCATTCCCAAGGAGTGGCCCAAGGGCATCCGCGTGGCTGCCAAGCACAGCTCCTCGAGACCCCTCACCGGGTTTGATCTGACCCCATGCCAGGGAAAGGGAGGGGGTCAGGATGCCCAAACACGGGGTCACGGGGATCCGAGGAGGACACTCCTTGAGGTTCTCGTCTCCCAGACGCCCACTTCCTTTTGCTCCTTTTGAGGGGGACACAGAGGCTCTCTGCTTTCCCTCCCAACATGCCTGTGGCTCTGTGAGGGCTTCGGAAGGGAAAGGCTTGCAGAAGACCCCTCTCCCTTTGCAAAGTCTCCATGGGTGGTCCCCACAAGGACACACATGTGCTGTAGCCCTGTGACAGCCACAGCCCCCCAGGCACGGCAGGCCCTGGTCCCCAGCCCCTTGGGGCCTCCTTTCTAACAGCACGTGTGTTGGGACAGAGAAAGGTCGAGAATCGAGCCGCACGGGCATTTATGGACAGGTGGCTGCTAGAAACACACTGCACGCCAGGGCCGATGTCTAAGACGCCTGCAATGTGCCCCGGGTGTCACCGCCCGCCAAGCCCCCTTTGGAGGGGTCCCCCGGGGCGCCCCGGGGGCCCCGCCCCTCCCACCCCACCCCTGTGCGGAGGCGGGACAGCAGTGCTAGCCAACCTTTATCTCGTTTTCTCTCCCACAGATGGAGGTAGTGAGTACCTTCAAGAGAAGCGCTTCATTTCAGGGTGCCGTGCGCCGGCGGTCGTCCGTCCTCAGCCAGCTCCATGACGTAACCAATCTTTCTACCCCCACTCACGCAATTCTCTCTGCTGCCAATCCCGCTGGTGCCGCTGGGAGTGAGTCTTGAGTTCCCTTTTCTCTCATAAATGGCATCTCTGGGGGAGAAAAAGCCTCCGATCCTGCCTTCTCTTTTTTCCAGTCTTCCATTCTCCGCTCACCGTGGCTTTGCTGTCCTTTCTTCACTGCCCTGTCCAGTCCTTCCCGCCCAGATGGTGTGTCGCTCCAAAGCCATACTCTTATGACCTGTACCAAACCCATGGCCCCGCTGGCCCTTCTCGGCCCTTTCTTTGTTTGGTTTGCGGTTTTCATGTAGCTCCTCTGTTGTTGGTTTTCTGTTCTTGAACTTGTCTGCATTGGCCGACGGGTCTCTCGCGCTCGGGCTGCTTCTGGTGGTGTCTGGTGTGGCTCTGGGGGCAGTGGCAGGGAGGCGCGCAGGCCCAGGGCCGTCCAATGGGGCGGGGATGGCAAGTGCCTTACTGGCTCATTTGCAGCGGAAGAATCCAGCCTTGGGGACTCCTTGGGGACTAAAGCGGCAGCTTCCAGAACTCTCCTTGAGGTGATTTTCAAAGGCAGCAGACCTGCTGTGGCCTTCAGGAGTCCACTGTCACATGTCCCCAAGCGGGCTCAGGCATTGCCAGCCGCTCCTGCTCCAGGAGTACCTGCTCTGTCGGCCCTGACCCTGAGCCACTGGGTGTTGGAGGTGTCAGAGCTGGTCCCCGAGCCAGCACTCTGCTCTGCTTCTTCCCAAAGCATTCTTTCCAAAGGGGCCCAGGACTGGAAGGTCGTGACCTGACCTGGGCCCCACCCTGTCTCCTCCTCCTTCCAAGGAGCAGGGGAAACTGATGCCCTCTCATGGGCCCCCAAGTTCCCGCCATGCCGGCCACATCGGAAATAGAAGCCAGGCCTAAAGACGCAGACGCTTCGCCAACAGCCCACATCTTTTTACCAAGACAAAGCCACCTGATCATCGAACCCCCATGCCATGGTCCCCCAATGAGACAGGACTGGGAACGGGGTGCCCTGCTCCCACCAGGGCCGCCAGCCTCCCGGGAGGAACTTGAGAGTCCCGGAAACGCAGTGAAGCCTGTTGGGTAGAGATCCGCTTTGCTTTCCTTCCAGCGCGCACCTCGTGACCTCACCCTCCCCCAGGCGGGAGTCCTTAACTGCTCCTTTTTCCCCACCAGACTCTGGCATTTTCTTTTTGCTTGATTTCTTCTCTTTTCCTTTTTTTCTTTCGTCTTGTCTATTTTTTCTTTTTTTTTTTTTTTTAGGAACTGGTGAGAGGTCCTTGATGGGGGGCATCCCTCCTCTTGCTTAAGCTGTCGTTTCAGGCCACCCTGTTCTTTAAAGAAGGGACATGAGCCACACAGGTCCATGGGGCCACCTTGTCCCCTTCAGGAACAGCGGGCGCTCACACACGCACACACACATCCACACTCACTGGGCCCGCCCCAGGCAGTGGCCAACAGACGTCCCAGTCGGGCTGGGAAGCCCTGGTTGGTCCAGAAGGACCTTGCCACCCATCCATCCAGAGAGGCCGGCGGGAAGCTGGGCAGCACCTTCCTTCCCAGGAGCAAAGGGACAAGAGGGATATGGGTGCCCTAATCTGCTCCTGTCCCCCTGCTCCTTAACCTCCTCCACGTCTCTTGGCCATCTCTCTGTGCTTCCTGTCTGTCTGTCTTTCCATCTGCCCGTCTGTTAACCTGGGGGGAGGCAGCCGCCACGGCCTACTGTGTACTCGTCAGGCTTCTCGGTGGCAGCGGCCTGTGCCCCTCCAGGGCTGGGCTCCCGGGGAGCCTGCTGGTTCTTAGCCCCTGTGGGCTCCTCCCACTTCCTCTCTGGGGGGCAGCCTCTGTCACCTTGCTTCCCCGGCTCCTAGCACCTCCCTTGCTTCTGCGCCCATCTGTCCCCTTCCCAACCCGGGAGTCAGCGTGCTCGGTAAGTACAGTGGTAGATACGCCGCCCTCTCCCTGCAATGCCACCCCATGAGCAGGAAGACACTGCTAGGTGAAGCGTGGGCAGCTCTGAGAGCTGACGCTGGTGAGGGCCACCTGTGAGGGCCTGGTGCGGCAGCTGGGCCCCGACGTTCCCACTCATGGCTGGGCTCCGGGAGTTGTCCGTGGAGCGGCCGCACCTGGGGAAGGACCCCCCACGGAGGGCTGGCCGACACTCAGTGCAGGAGCCAGCCCCTGACACCTGCTTCCAGAACCGTCGACCAAAACGCCTCCTACCAACTCCGTGTGACAGCTTTTCTGGAATCCTGAGTTGGCCCCCAGTCTGAAGAGCCAGGACCCCAAGAAATCACCAAGCCCAGCACCCGCAATGCACGGATCAGGGGAAGGCCTGGTGGAATGGGGGCTTGCCCCAGGCCTCACCCTCCTCTGGGAGCTCAACAAGAGAAAGGCAGGTGGAAGGCCTCGACCCGGCTCCCAGCCTAGATGAAAGGCAGCCCTGTAGACGGTGCTGCGCTCTCCAGCACAGGTCTCCTGAGGAGCCCCAGCTCTGCATGGGGTCTCTGTCCTCGCCTGCTGCCGGCCAGTCCGCCCAGGCGCCAGGACACGTCCCTCCAGCACCCGGGCCTACTCAGGGGACAGCCATGCACAGTGTGACTCGGGAGCCTGGGGGCCAGGGCCACAGTGACATGCTCCCTGGCAGACGGCGCCATGTGAGAGGGGACTGGGCCATGTCCTTGGAGTGAGAATGGCACCCAGGAGGTGACCAGCAGGGTCTAGATATGCAGTGGCCTTCGGGGCACATCCAGCCACCCTGCTTTTTAGCCATCCCTGACCCCCAGTCCTGTGCCCACTCCCTCTGTCGCACCTTATGACCTCACGGCTCCAGGAGGGCCTCATTGGCCTCGTTCCAATCCTCGGCCACACTTCCTCCTCGCCTGTCCTGGTGGCTGCCCCCCATGGCGACCGTTTTACTCGTGGCCCTTCGCCTTCAGAGCCATGACCTCACCTCGGTTGCGGACCTCCGCCGCTCTGAGGGCTCGGGAAAGAACCTGCTCGAATAACTGAACTCAGTCCTTTGGAATCCAAGGGGTGTGAAGTCCTGGCCCCAGTTCGTGGAAGAGCTGCCCCTGCTTCCAGCCCCAACCCCGCACTGACACAGACCCCCGTCAGGGCCTCATCCTCAGCTGTACGGACACACTGCCTCTAGGGGTCACCAGGGACACACAGCCGCACGCCCACCCTCCCAGCCACTCATCCGAAGTCCGTTGCCCACTGCAGGCAGTCGGTCTCTCAGCGGTAGCACCAGGCGCTGTGGCCGGGCGTCCCGGGGAGGCCCTGCCCCGGCTGGAGGGGATGCGCGGGCTGTGAGGTTGCTCAGGTGTGGGCCGGGCTCCCTGGGGGCCGTTCCGTTCCGTTCCGATGAAGCAGGCCGGAAGTGGACGGCTGCCCTTGTTTTATTCCACTGACTTTTCCAACCTGAAGACCTTCCTTCCAGCTTGGCGGAGCCTGGCCAGGTAAGCCCCTGTGGCTTTCTTGGACGGGCTTCCCGGAGTGGGCGGCAGGCTTGCCCCAGCCCTGCAGAGGAAGGAGCCTGGCGAAGGGAAAGCAGTCTTGCGTGCTGACACCCGCCACGTGCTCAGGAAGTTCGTCGCTTCCTGGCCCAGTCTCCCCACTCAGGTTTCTGGGAACAGCATGCTGGCAGGTGTCCTCGGCTCGTGGACAGTGCGCGCACTGTCTCCAAGCGGGGAGCAGTCTCGCCCGCCCTGCCTGCGCCTTTGCAAGCCCGGGCCCCACCGCAAGGAAGGGCCTTCCAGGCAGCTCCTGGAGCTCAGGCCGGCTCACAGCCGAGGGACCCAGCGGCCCCGCTCTGAGCCTTTCCGCTCAGGCACGGCTGGAGGCGGCCCAGGGTGCCAGGGAGACTCATCCGGGGCTCTGTAGCTGCACCGGCCCGGACGAGGCCGCCCCCCACGTCCCCACTAGAAAAGCCCAGGTCGCCAGGACTGGGGCAGCTGGGTATGTCGTCCTGGCTGACATCAGCAGAACGGTGTGGGCTCTCCGGGTGCTGGGCGCACGCGCGCACAAAGGCAGAGAGGCTCCACGACAATCGTCATTAGATCTCACTTGCCGAAGCACTTGCGGTGGGTTTCAGCTCGTTCCCTATGAAAGGGCCAACCTTGCAATTTGCCTTTCATGACCCCTAATTGCCAGGGCGAGGAAAGTGCCCTGGAGGAGGGAGACGTCCCGAGGAAGAGAGATCCCCTTGCCCGCTTCAGTTGTGGGCATGTCTCCCCATGCACCTTCCTCCGGAGCCCAGGGCCCTCTGGTTCTCCACTTTCAGGCTTCTCGTCCCACAGCAGGGAATCATGTCACCAGTCTAATTGTGTCACCTTCAAGTCATGATTCACTGTCACACCCACAAGCGAATCTGGGAACTGGAGCCCCCCAGTTTCTGGCAGGCAGTTCCTGTGGGGCTCCCTGGCTGCTGCATTCAGAATTTGCTCAAAGTCCAAAACCTGGATGCCAAGGGAGCTGACAGGTGCCTGACTTCCAAAGAAGGTTCTGGACTGGTGGCTGGTATAGAGACATCAAGTGTGCGGGAGCTCTGAGGGGCAGTGGGCCGGCAGGGCCAGCGAGGACCAGAAGAGTCCAGCTCTGTGAGCTTGGCCGTGGAGACCGGCAGAGGGCAGAGAGGAGACGACCCCAGGGCCTACATGTCCTCCAGCAGCACAGTTCATTTCTGCGGCAGCGCAGGAAGGCCCCAGGGCGTCAGACACAGTTGTCACCTTGTCATGATTGCTCAGGAACCACTGCTTTGACTTTTGTCTTCTTTTCTTTGTGTTCCTTCTCTCCGTTCCTTTGGCGGGGCGGCTCTCTGGCCCCCTTGCTTTCACACCCCTTCTCCACCGTGCCCCCACCTGCCCAGAAACCTTGCTGAAGATCCAAAGAAGCAGGGCGCTCGCCTTCAGCCATGACCGTCGCCCTCCATCCTTAGCCGGGTCACCTGGGGAGGACATGAACCTCCCTCCTGCTTGGTCCCGTGCAGCAGGCGGTCCTGTGGGCACAGAGGTGGTGGCGAGTAAGGGAGCTAGGCAATGCCAGAGTGACTGTCATGTATCACAGACTGAGGAAGAGACGGCAGGGGCAGAGGGACATTGGTGGCAATGCTTCCTTACAGCCGCCAAACCTCTCTGGTGATCATCGCACTGAGCTCTGAACAGCTGCTTAGAACAAAGTGGGCGAAGCCATTTCAGGAGACAGCTGTGTGCGGGGACATCTGTGAGCCCTCAGGGCCTCTGTCCTGGTAAAAGGGACAGAGCTGGAGTGTGCGGGCTGTCTGAAGGCGAGCATGAGGGGAGAAAACGAAGCAGAAGAGGTGCAGGGCGCTGCGCCGGTGAACAGAGAAGGGAGCGCTGGAAAAAGCTTCCAGCAGAGGAAGCGGCCAGTGCAAAGGCCCAGGGGCCAGAGTGGGCCCACACGCTTGGCTCCAGCAGGCTGGAGAGAAGGAGAGAGGGGCCGAAGGCAGGCCTTGGACAGGCCGGGACAAACTGAAGGGTCTCAGCCAGCAAGGGGGCGACAGGCTTGGGCTGCTGTGCTAAGAACAGGCTGTGGAGTTTAAGGGCAGCACGGAGGGCAGCGAGGAAGCCTGGGGAACGTCACGTGTTGAACACTGGATGTCACTCGAAGGCAGCCAGCAGCGCGGGAGGGGCAGCTGTGGCAGGAACTGGGGGTGCTGAGATGAGCCCCGGGCCCCAGACCTGGGTGGGGAGAGGAAGGAAGGTCAGACAACAGGGGTGTGGTGTGGGGCGCATGCGGGGCCGCTGAGGAGGCCCCCAGGAGCAGGGGCGGCAGAGAACAAGAACTGAGACTTGAGAGGACCTGGGGCCCAGACAGGCTCTTTGAAGAGTGAACAAAGGCGTAAGGGAGCCGCGGCAGGAGTAGGCACAGGCAGGCACCCGGCAGCCCACTCCACTGTCGGTTCCTCTGACGAATCTGCAGGAGAAGGCGCGCCACCACGGCGGCCGTGTTTGGAGCCCTTGCTGCTGGGGTGGGGCAAGGCAGATTCAGTAGCCTGACACAGGACAGTGCAGGGGCCCAGGGACGCTGGCCATGCAGGCCGGAGCTGGGAAAGAGTGAAACTGGGAAGGCGGGGTGTCTGCCCTCGGTGGGTGGGGGAGTCCTGAGGGGCCTCAGTGCCCTGGAAGACACAGTGGGGAGGCCTCTGCCCTGACTGTGTTTGGGAACCAGGGCCCGCAGACACCTGGTGTGTGGGCCTGGGGTCGGGAGGATGGGACAAGGGCCAGGGTCCGGAAACTCAAGGCTGGGGGTCCTCCTTGGCCTCCTTCAGTCCTAGAGGCCCATTAGAGATCCGAGGGGAGGTCGATGGGGCTGTGGGCGCCGCTGACAGCTGTGAGCGCAGGAGAGCTGGAGGAGCAGCATGAGGGCCCACTCTGGGCCCAGGGATGGTCCCCGACCGAGGGCGCTGGTTCCTCTCAGCCTTAGTGGCACTATCCCTGGGACACAACTCCCGAGGGGATTCTGGCGCCGGCCTCAGGAGCCCATGTGCAGCTGCAGACCGTGCCCCTCGGCGTAGGGCCGGCCGGGAATGCCGTGGGGAGACCATGCAGACTGGGACCTGGGGAGGAGCTGTGAGACCTGCGGGAGCAGGCGGTAAACAAGGCAGAAACGGTATATCCTGAGGCAGTGAGGCAGCCGCTACAGCAGATGCGGGGAGGGGAGGGCAGGACATGGCCTGACTATGTCACCCGGGTTCCCATGAGGTGGCCAGGTCACCACAGCATTACTGGAAAAGTGGACACCCACCGCCCCAGGGCCGAGGGCAGCAGTGTGTCGCTTACTCTCACTTCTGTGACAAATGTCCTGTGGCTCGCCCATGATTCTGGCCCAAATAATGAGGCAGCATCTGCAATGACTACCAAAGGCGAATTCAGTTTCTCTTCATTAAAAACATCGAAAGGCTGTCATTTCTGCGCTCCTCTCCTTCAGAAGCCAGTCTGGGGGAGCAACGGCCCTAGTGCTGCAAGGGGAGACAATCCTCGGTGGGCTGAGGAGAGTGAGGACACTCCGGTGTTCGCCTCTTTGGTTGAGTCCTCCTGGTTTGAATGGACCCGAGACCACTGTGCTGGGCCCTGGGGTCCTGATACCGTCGGCTCGAGGGGCCAGGAGCTGGCTAGTGCTGAGGCGGAGGAGGCAGTGGCAGAGGCGAGGTGGCTGCCAATAAAACTTTATTGGCCAGGCCAGGCAGAGGGCCAGAGTCAGCCCTCAGGCCAGTGTGCCAGCACCCTAAGCCAAGAAACCCTAGAACCCTGGACCTGGGAGTCACTTTGGAAGTTGCCTTAGAAGTCACAGGGAGGGGCTGGCGGTGCTGGGCGGAGCCAGTGCGCCCCAGGGACCCTGCAAGGAGGGCAGCTGGCCTGCCCTCCATATAGCCCGACGGAAGGCCTAGCCATTGATTCTGACTTCTAGAAGCAGGACGGAGCCCGGTCTGGGGGACCAGGGAGGGAGAAAAGAGGCCCGACTGGAGGCTATGCAGGAGGAATTAGAGGGCGGGTCTTGTGGGAAACTTCCCAGAGGGGAACTGGGCGGAGCTGAGGTCTGAGAACCCAGGGAAGGGCCAGGGAACCAGGTGTAGATGCTGGCGGTCTGCACAGAGGAGGATGGCCAGAGAGGTCGGGGTGCCGCGCACCCTGGGCCAGAGAACTACTGAGGAAGGAAGGGAAGGAAGGCCCAGCCAAGGCAATGTCAGGGAAGCCAGGGGATGTTTCCAGAAAGAGGGGCAGGATGCTCTGTTGAGTGCGCCTGAGGAATCAAGTAAGATGAAAATGGAAGCACGGCCGCTGGACTTTTAACAGAGGGATACTGATGCCCAGACATTTCTGGGCTTGGTGTGTCCTGGCACAGGCCACCAGAGCTGGGGGACAAAAGCGAGGTCCCTGGAGAAGTGAGGTAGGGAGATTCACTTGAGAAGGAGATTCACTCGACAAAGCATGTACACGTGGGGGCTGGCTCTTTCCAGAAAGTTCTGCAAGGTCTGCAGTAAGAGGCAATGCAGAGCCTGCTGGGCAGCACTTTGCCTTTCCCTCGTCCTCTTCCTCTTCTGGCATTCAGATGTGGCGGGGAGCCCAGGGGCCCATAAGCCAGCCTTTACCCCAAGGCAGTGATATGGGAGGTAGCAGCCAAGAAGAATCGCCCCTGAGTTCCAGCCCCCAAACAGCTACTGCCACCCATCGTGCATGTGGATCCAGTGACAACACTGAGATCCAAATCAGAAAACCCTGCCCGCAGCCGGACAGAGCCCTGACTGATTCCTCCCGATGAATGGACATGTGTCGTACTGTGACCCTCAGTCATGGATGCGGGTGGAACTTACCAGCACCGGCTGGCCATTGATGGTGTCTCCTTCCTTCCTCCCTCCCTCCCTCTCATCTCCCTCCCTCCCTGCTCCCCCCAACTCCCCCGCATGTCCCCCTCCAGATCCGGGTGGTGAAAGCATTCCGTAGCTCCCTCTACGAAGGCCTGGAGAAACCAGAATCGAAGACCTCCATCCATCACTTCATGGCGACGCCCGAGTTTCTGATCAATGACTACACCCACAACATCCCGCTCATCGATGACACGGACGTGGACGAGAATGAGGAGCGCCTGCGGGCCCCCCCAGCCCCGGCCCCCAACCAGAACAACAACGCCATAGACAGCGGCGTCTACCTGGCCACGCATGGCACCAAGTCAGCTACCTCGTCGGTGTTCTCCTCCAGCCCCGGGAGCCCGCTGCACAGCGTGGAGACGTCGGTCTAGGCGGAGCTGCCTGCAGGCGGCGGCCGGGTGGGAGGCCTGCTTCGAGGGCACTTGCTAGCAGTCAGCTCGTTCGAGGCTTCTTACCTGGGACCGAGGAGCAGGAGAAACTAGAGCGTTCCCCCTTTTTCTACCGAAGGTTTTTATTAACTACCACGCCACTTCCCCTGTGCTCGGCCGCCTGGGCTTCAGCGGGAGCTGGGAGACCCCGGGCCAACCCCGGCGCACGCGGGCCCGCACTGCGGCTGCGCGCAGGCGGAGCCGCACAGGCAGGCGGCGCCGCTGAGAGCAAAATACTCTTTGGGGGCCTGAGATTTCCACTCCTCTTATAGGGGTTTTCATTCTGAAACGTCCTTCTTGTGGCGGGTTATTTTCAGGGAGCCAGACGGCAAGGCTATCTTTCGGGTCAATATATTTTAGTCCAGAAGCCCTGCTTTGGGGACCCCGCCCCTCCGCCCTCCCAGCACCGGCCTTGGGGAGGGCGCCTTCACTGCGGACTTTGCACTCTGGGAACCCGACCTGTACAGGGAAGAAACCTTCCGTGGGAATCTGAATTTCAAAGGAAAATACCAAAGTACTGACGGGAGCAAGCCCTGCCACGGGAGCGGGGTGTGTCCAGTGCCCCTCGGCGCCCGCGCACATGCCGGGCTCAGCTGTGGCGGGTGGGCTTGCGTGTTCCGGGCCCCCACTTGCAGGGCAGGCAGACCTGGCTCCCGGGAGGACGCCCAACCCAGGTCCCAGGAGCAGAAAGTGGCCCCCGGATAGGTGTGATCCCCACCGCAGAGGCGCTGACCCCATGTGCTGTAACAAAGGCCGGGCGTGTGTCTGCACCGGGTGCCGCTGAGGAACCGCCCTCAACAATGCCCCGTCTTCTCTTTTGATGACAAGCATGCCCCACCTTGGCAACTTGTTGGAAGCAAAGGCCCTTGGGAGGGACGGCTCTTTGTCCCTGTGGCTCTTTCTCGAGGGCCTGGAAGAACACTGTGCTCCCCGGGAGCCTGTCCTCGTCGCGGGCAGTGCCAGCCCCGGTTCCCGGAGGAGCACTAACTCGGGAGGGAAGCGCAGGAAGAGCACAGGCGAGAAAAGGTCCCAGCCCTACTGCTCCCCGAGGAGGCAGAGGGGGCCCACCACTTCCAAATGTGTCTCGCTTTCTGTAGGGAGGGGTCCAATCATGGCTCGTCCGTGTGCCTGTCATGTGACCCTGGGCCTCTGGAGACTGTCAGGGGCGGAGGGACGCTCAGAATGGAAGCTGCAGCCCGGCTGTGCACGCTCAGGGCCAGGGAGGGTGTCATGCTGGTCCCGCGTCACGTCCCCATCTCGCACCCACCCGTCAGGCCATTGTCTCCCTGCACCCGTGTCCACCAGCCGGAACACAGTGGGTCCCCATGTTAACATCGATGCCATGTCACCCCTGAGCAGGGGTAGTCAAGTCTCGGGCCAAGGAATTTCGGTTCGAAAAGAAAATCCCCCTTTAAAATGCCAGCTACAGATAACTTAAAGCCATCCCTTTTTTCCAAAGGGCACATTGAGAATGTTACCCATTTGTAAATTGTCCCCTAATGTCCTTGTTTAAACAACAACAAAAGGGCACCATGAGTGGTGGAGGCCTCGTGCTCTCCGACAAGAAGTCAAGGCGACGTGTCCAGGTGGAGGAGGCTGCTTTCGTTCTCTGTCGTAGACGCGTTGACACACACGGGCCACATCTACTCTGAAGCACCCGCACTGCTGCTGTACAAAGTTGCCTACTGTAAATGTCAGTTGTTCAGTCCCTGGTCGCCTTTCCACGGGGCGTGGGGTCAGAAAGGGCGCCGGCAAGTCGGGTGGTCTCTGCGTTTGTCCTGTCTTCAGGCCGGGGCCTGTGTCACAGGAAGCCCCTCTCTATAAAGCATTATATTATATGGAATGGCTTGGTCAGCTGTGTTCAGTTCTTAAATATGTTTTACATTTTTATCTGCCTGTTATAAAGATGAACAAAACTATCTTAATGAGGAAGACCACAGATGCATAATAATTTCAAGTCTGTAGTTGAATTTCCTAATTTAAAGAATAGACCAAAGTTTCTGTGTATACAAAACAAAATGCAAGGCTCCTGCAACTCCGGTCTGGGTAGCTTGTGTGTTTCTTCTTCGGTGACTTCTCCTCTGGAGCAGAAGGGAAATGCCTCCCCCACCTCACTGGACGTGGCGGGGAGCTGGGGGCCAGAGGGGCCCGGCAGGCTGCCTCTCACACCTGCGGGCGGGGTCCCCCAACGTTGCGACCTGGGAGGGCCTGTCCTCAGACAAGCGCCTGGGCAGGGGAGGAGCGGACCCCTGAGTCTCCAAGGCCAGCACACCGGGCACCCCGCCAGAACCCTGAGACACGTGGCTCCCCTCTGTTGATTTTGGCACGATGCACTAGGTACGAGTTACCATGTGCCCGTGCACAGTTCAGTGGCGTTCAAGACACACACGTGTTGTATGGCCGTCCCACCGTCCGTCCGAGAACCCTCCTCCTCCAGCTCTGAAATCTGGCCCCTGGAGACCCCTCCCTCATGCAGCCCCAGCACCACCTTCCGTGCACGTCCCTGTGGATCTGACTGGCCCGGGGACCCCCGTGTGGAACCACACAGCACGTGCCTATTACGACCGGCTGCCAGCGTGTGGGTCCTTCTCCCATACTCCCTGCGATGTGTCATGCAATGGGCACTCGCGCAAGACAGGGGTGGTGGGGAGCTAGGGTGCCCAGTCTGGTCACTGTCACTCTTCCTCTGGTGCCACATCACTCGACACATTTTCCAGGGGAGCTTCCAAGAAAGGAGACAAATGCCCAAGTTCCCTCCAAACACCAGAGTCCATACGTCTCAAAGAGGCAGAGACCAGGGCACCGCAGCCCAAGTCAGAGCCTGCGATTCAGTGGTGTGTGACTGCATCAGGAGCTGAAGAGCAAGTGGGTCTCGCTCAGGCCCAATGCTAGGGCAGGGCAGCTGGCACCCTAGGGTGCCCCCCAGAGACCCACCCACTTGTGTCCTGGCTTCCTGCCCACTGAGCAGGTCCCTGTGTAATCAGATTGCACTGGCCACCACCCATCACCACCCAGTGCCACCCCAGGAGCAGGATACTTGGGAAAGGCCCGTGGGTGCATTTCAAGGGCTGTGGTACAGATCTTCCACACGTGAGCTCTTAAGACAACAGACTCCTCATCTGGCACCAGAGTGCAAAACGGGGTCCGCAGAGCCGTGACCCTCTGAAGGCCCCAGGGAGGGTCCTGGTGAGTCCCTGTAGGCCACCAGTGTCCATGGCGCCCCTCGGCTGTGCGCGCATCACCCCGGCCTCTCCTCTGTCGTCTCATGGCCTCCTCCTCTGTGCTGCCTGCCTCCTCATCACACAAGGACACTGGTCCTACTGGAATAGGGCCCATACTTCTCCCTAGGAGCTCCTCTTAATGTGATGAGAGGGTCCGCAAAGACCCTCTTTCCAGATCAGGTCCCGTCCCCAGCTTCGGGGTCAGGACGGAGATACTTCCTTGGGTGGACACCCACGCGGTGGGAAAGGAGGCACCTGGTACAACCTGGTTGACAGTCTAAGTGACACTCGGCTGTTTGGCCCCCCTTCTGGAAGCTTCAGGTTCTAGAAAGCTCGGCTCAATACCCTGGAGTTTGTGCCCAAAGCCCAGGCACACAAACCAAACTGCGCTGTAACACTGACTGGTGTCTGCTCTTCCAAAGCAGGGCTGGCATGTCACCTAGTCCCTGCACCTTTCCGTCATCTCTGTGGACAGGAGGACATATAACAACGGTGTGCCTCTAGCCTGGGCCACAGCAGGAAAGCACAGGACAGCCTGAGTGACAGGCACACAAGTCTCCAGGCACAGTAGCAGTGCAGAGCAGCGGAAGGGACCGTCAGGTGGCCAGCACAGTCTGGGGTGGAGCGGGGGCGTTCAAGTAGCTTGGTTCCCAGCGTGGGAAAGTGAACGCCACGCAGGGAAAGGAACGTGCTCGCCATCCGTCCTCATAAAGGGGAAGGCGACCTGCAAGCGCCCACGGAGCATTCTGGGGTTGTGGGGTGCTGCGCTCCGGCTGGGGCGGGAAAGCCCCTCAGAGCCCAGGAGGCTTCGTGCCACTCCCCATCTTCGAGAAGTCCGCAGCGGGGCTGCAGAGAACAGACTGGGACAGCTGACGGGCCTGCGCTCCCTGACAGCTGAGACTCTGTTACCCACACGATCTCGTGCCACGCAGCGGAGGGCTGCCTCCTGGACGCTGTCCTTCAGGGCATCCGAAGGAATGCAAGCTTCTGAGGGCACTGCTGAACCTGCTGGCATGCACACAGCCAGCCCAGGCCCGGGAGCCCCCAGTGGCGCTGGGTGGACATACGCAGACGGCACAGCCGCAGGAGCCCACGCGGCCAAGCTCCAGGGCCTGTGAAGAGCACAGCACACTCGAGAAGCTTGTAGGACACTTCCGGACAGAGCCTCAGTGACAAGGATGCCAAGCAAGGGTGGCAGGGCAGTGGGTGCCAGGCAGAGGCACTGGGTTTACTGTGCAGCCACAGCTTCCGGAGAGCCGCTGGGGCCAGCGTGGGTCCCCTCACAAAACTCGTGGGTCCGCGGGGCATCTTGGAGCAGATGCTAGACCGGGAGCCAAGGCTCCGGGGTGAGGTCGCTAGCGGGGGGCTGGCCGCTGCTCCCGCCTGCCACACGGGCTCCCAGCTTCCTCGTGGCACAGGCCGCGGCAGGCAGCGGCGCCTCCGCACTCGAGGGAAGCAGAAAGCGCGCCTGGCAGCCCGCGGGGCAGACACCAGGGTGGCACAGCCAGGCCCTCCAGCCGGCCCCTCGGCCCAACCCCGTCACTGTCACGCTGGTGAGAAGGGCGGGCCTACCAGCTTTAGGCCCGAAGCGGGGGCCCCGGGAGAACCAGCCAGAAGGTCTGCTTGTTGAGGCACTGTGAGTGGGACCCAGGCACCCCTTCTGGCTCGCTGTCTGCACGTCCGAGAGGAGACCCGCCTTCCCGCTGTCGGGTCACATCTCATCAGAGCAAGGTTTTGAACCCAAATAAGAATCCCTGACCCTCTTTCCAAAGCTATGTTCACTAGGCAGGCAGGATGGGATCCAAGCCCCCAGCGGAGGTGCGGGCAGCACGCGCAGGCCCGAGGGGCTGCCACCGTGACAGGGGACGTGCCGCACCTCCATGCCATCACGAAGTGCCAGAAGGCTCACCCCCGTCTGAGACGGCGCGCAGGCGCCCGAGGGCAGCACAACTGCAGACCAAGAACGGGATGCCCCTGGATTTGCACCATGTTTTATTACACAAAATAGAATTTCATCTTTGTTGCACATTCATACTTTCTAAAAATCTGGCTATTAAAAAATCCCCAGGTTGAGTCCCATCTGTCCTTTGATTTTCTTCCTAAGGATGTCATGCCTCAGCTCGGAGTCCTCGTAGAGGACACCTCACGTTCGCCCCATGTGCTGCACTCCTGGCCTACCCGTTGGAGGCGTGGCTTCCATCGCGTCTGGACGTGGCAGCCGGGGACAAAGCATGAGACTCAAAGCGGCAGCAGGTGATGGCCTTCAGCAGCCTGTCTCTGGCTGCACAAGCCAGTCCTCGCCGCCGGTCTCTGGGGACCGAGCATCCCGGGCGTCTCTTTGGGAAGGCCTGGGCCAGGGCCTTAGGGGATCTCTGTGTCCATGGTATAAATCTGAATGAGACCAGATACAATGTTATCAACGACTGGCTTGGTAAGGTCGGCACTAAACACCTGCAAAGGAAAAGGAGAACAGGCTCCGGTTAGAACCTCCGGTTCAACCATACCCACGACTACACCACACTGCAGGGGACAGCACAGGGACTGGGCTATGGGGCACGCACGATGAGGGCTCTCCTGCAAAGCCAGTGCATGCCACCCTGCCAAGTCTCATCAGAGATGCTGCCAAGCAGAGAGCACTCCACATGGGAGAGGCCTTGGTGACCACTCGACCCAGATGGGAATCAGCTGCACCCAGGCTGTCAGCAGTCCCACATCCAGAGACAGGGAGCTTAACAACCTGGCCCCTACACTGCCCAGCCCCGGGGACACTGGGCCCGCCCTACCACCAAGGTCACACATGGCGATGGTGCAGTGCAGACCAGGCTGCCAACCTGGCAGGTCTGCTTGCCCACCCCCTGCATATTCAAAAGGGGACCTCTAGGCCCTGGAGCATCTGCAGATGACAGGGACGTGGTTTGCCGGGGGCTGAGGGCCCACCAAGCAGTCCAGCTGGCGGTGGGATTCAGGGGGCGCCTTGGGCCACGCACTGGCCCACAGGCCCGGCCCCGGTCAAGGCAGCCTGCTCGGGCCGCTTCCCTGGGGGCAGGCAGTCCTCTGTGCAGGTCACCGCACGTGGTCGCTGAGAGAAACTGCCGCCTCCCTGGCAAGGGCGCCAGGAGGCTGGCACCTGGGGTCTCCTGGACAAGCCCTGCGTGAGCTGCCTTTCCTGGCGGCGGAGGCCCTGTCTCTGTGCTGAACGGGCCATGGAATTGATTGTGGCCGCTGGCTGTCCTGAGTTCTACGTGTCCTCCTAATGAAGCACCAAGCCCAACAGTGTCCTTGGGGACCCCTGACAACCAGGGAAGCAGAAAGCAAAAGCAGGTGCCCTGGGCTGGATGCTGGGGTCCCCTGGGCCAGGGGCTTGCATCTGGCTGTGCGAGGTACTCCAGGGACCAAGACCTTGGGACTAGCCTGGGAAACAACTGGACTTGAGTCCACCCCCCAAAGAAAGCTATGACCCACCCTGGGCGACTCCCTCAGGTGGACAGTGACCTGATCCAGGAAGGCCGGCCCCCTGGCCCGGGACGCTGGGTAGAAAACAAAGTCTTCAGAATGCAGGCTCCTGAGGACCCTGGCCAAGCATGGCTGCCGAAAAGCAGTCTGGGGCCCCAAGGACACCCCTCTGTGACACCGGAGGAGTGGCCGCCCCTGCGGCGGAACGTTCTTCAGCCTCCGTAAGGAAGGTGTGCTGACACAGCTGCACCGTGTGAGCTGGGGGTCCTCTGCTCGGTGAACAAGCTGGTCACACGGGACACACGGTGTGCGGTCCTCCCTGCTGCAGTGCCCGGAGTGGAATGGAGGCGCCAGGGGCTGGCGGAGGGTGCTCCCCAAGGGCGGCGTTCAGGTCAGGAAAGCAGGCGCCCCGAGAAGAGGGTGGGGGCAGCTGCACAGGTGAGGGCTCAGCGTGCCGTGACCGCCACTCGAAAGTGGTTAGAATGGTCACTCGGATGGTGTGCATTTTATTGCCATTTTTCAGAAAGGTCAGGGCCGGTGACAACCTGGGGCACCTGCCAGCAAAAAGGAAAAAGCCCACGCAGCAAGCAATGCTGCCCAGGCCCGGAGACGCTGCTGGCCTCTGGAGCGGGCGCAGGCCTGCCATGGCGGCCCTGCCGCTGTCTCGACCTATAGTGAGACCTGGTCACCTTGAGCTGGCACCTGTCCTCCAGGGCCACACCACGGGCAGGGAAGTGGGAGACGGGTCTCCTGGCCGAGAAGGCACAGTGAACCCCCAGTGGCAAGTCACGGCAGAGAGACAGCTGCCACAAGAGGCGCTTCTGGTGGGACGCAGGGCTGTTTGGTAGCAGCTTATCACATGGCAATTGCCACCCCTCTCAAAGGTCCGGAGCCTCCAGAAATGAGCTGGGTGACTGTGTGACTTAGCCCAAAGGGACAGTCTCTCCCCAGTTTTGACAATACCGGGTAAGTCTGAGTCACCCAAAAAGCAGGCTTGTGGGGAGCTGCTTCCAGGCAGGCGCCCCTGCTGGAGGGCTGGAGACAGTGCTGTATGCAGAGAAAAGAGCGGCAGAGATACACGCAAGCAGGACAGCAGGACAGCAGGACAGGGCAGGACAGGACAGCAGGAGCACGCTCTTCCACCAGGCTCCACAGAGCAGGGACACTGCCATTCCATCACCCCGAGTCCTGAGCGAGGAGCAGTACTTCCCGCCGGCACAGACACCCTCGCCCCGGGCTGCGGGGGCGCGAGTCTGATGCTGGAGCACCAGGAACGCAGCGCTTCCAGGAGCGGGCAGCCCGGCCTGGGAGCTTACAGTGTGCGCATGCGCGGAAGCATGCAAGTGCGTATGTGCGCAGGTGCACATCTGTGCGCGTCTGTGCGTGCGTGTGTGCATGCAGGTGCTTGTGTACGTGTTCCACAACAAAGGCCAACAAAACAGGGTAAATGGTGGCCTCCCTGGGAGAGCAGGCAGAGGAGGGCACCTTTGAGCCAAGAGCTGCAGGAGGGAGGGGCAGGCCCAGAAGGGCAGCTGGGATGCCACATTCTAGAAGGTTTCTGACCACTGTGGGTTTTGCCTGGAGGGTTGGCACTGTAGGGGAAGCCTTCAGCTCTCTCAAACTTCACTTATAAAAACCCACATTCTAGAACAAGGCCAGACAACTAGGTGTGATGAAGGGATGGCCAAAATGATCGCTCCAAGAAACAGCAGGCCAAGCGGAGAAAACCAGACAGCCACTGCGGAGGCCCCAGGCCCAGCTCCGGGCACAGGTTTCAGCTCTCTCCCTACTGCACACTTCACTTTAGCAGGTCTGGGTGAGGCCAATCTGTCACCAGTCTACTCTGTCATCCATCTCGGTACCCTCTGCCTCCATCTTCTCCCGTCTATCCATCCATTCATCCATCTCTCTGTGCATCCATCATCCATCCATCTCTCTACCCTCTGTCTCCTATCTGTCTCCATCTTCTCCCGTCTATCCACCCATTCATCCATCTCTCTGTGCATCCATCATCCATCCATCTCTCTACCCTCTGTCTCCTATCTGTCTCCATCTTCTCCTGTCTATCCATCCATTCATCTGTCTCTATCCATCATCTATCATCCCTCTATCTATGTATTATCTATCCATCCAGGTAGCATCTCTCATCTGTCTAACCTACCTACCTACCATCTATATATCTACTGTTTCTCTACCTCCCATCCATCCATCAGTCACTGTCTATGCCTCAGATGTGAAGCCAGGTTAATAGGCCTCTGCTCTATGACAAACTCCCACCTAATTCAATAAGTACTTGGCTCAGCTCAGTGGTTCTCACCCAGGGTGACCCCCGCTGCAGGACACTTGGTCAACTCTGCAGACAGTTCAGTCGTCACGAGTGGAGGGGAGGCTGCTCCTCACCACCTGCAGGGCCTGGGGCGGCCTCACCCGAGAACCAGCGGTGCTGATGTCCTGGCGCCACAGAAAGACCCCTCCCTGAGACAGCGTGACTGAGATGTCCATGCTCAGGGCTCCCGGCTGGCCTGAGGCAAAGGAAGGGGATGCATGCCAAGGCACTAGGCAGCCATCTCACCTGCCACCACGGCTTCTCGGCCTCAGCCTCGGCAGGCACCTCGACCCCGTAGGCCTGCAGGGCCAGGTGCAGCACAGCCACAGCTATGTGCTGGGCCCGGAAGCGGAGGCACAGCCCCCCGTGGTAGCTGTCCCGCAGCAGGGCCCAGGCCGTGACGGAGATGGGGGTCCGCTGCCAGCTGTACCGATTCAGCCAGTTCTTGAGGGAGATCAGGTAGTGGAGCAGGTACTGCAAAGACACGTCGATCAGCGAGGGAGCTGCAGAGACAGGCCTGTGGGGTCCAGGCCGGGGCGCCTGCCTGTCGTGCGAAGCACCTGGCCCGCCCATGCCGCTCACTCTCCGCAGCTGTGCCCATGTGTGTAAACCGCACATCAGCCGGGCCTTGCGTCACTCAGAAAGAAGCCCCCAAGTGCCCCTCGGCCCCGGCCTGGCCCTCCTCGGGCCTCGCCACCCGCCCCACGGGCTTGGGTACACCCTCAGAGCCTGGGCGCTTCCGTCACAGGCCGCCTCCTTGTCTGCGCCACTCCCGCCATCCCTGCCCTGCTCCGGCCGCAGAGAAGTCAGTCTATTCCTCCTTCCATCCAACTCAGACAGACACTCCAGAAACAGCCGTGGCGCAGCCTGGGCCAGAGCCCAGCGCCTCACGGGGCGCTGTGAGCATGGGCGTGGGCCCCGCGCTCTCAGACCGCCTGGCCCCAGCGCGCTACAGGACGCCGCTCGCCAGCCAGGTGCCCGCTGAGCACGTGCTAGCAAGCCACTGAGCAGGGTCACCTGCCATGGGACAGCCTCCCGAGCTGCAGGGAAGGAAGGGCCCTGCCGAGCACGGGTCACCCGAACTCAGCGTCCGACTTGCCCGGTGCAGGTCCCACGCTTTACAGACCAAAACAACTGACTGTAAGTGGCCACAGGGGTTTCCGGGATTGGGGAGTCGATTTGGGAGGAAGGAACTGGGACTGAAACCAGGCCACAGCAAGGCCGCTGAGAGAAGCGCTTTGTGTGTAATGGGTGCGGCACAGTGTCAAGTCAGCACCAGCTCCAGCCTGTGTGTGCGTCCTGGCTGGTCCACTGGCTTCAAGTTTTAGAACATGTTTCCACTGGGGAGGCTGGGCAGTCTCAGCTCAACTGGGATCTGTTTTTCCACACGGAGAGCTCCGAGCCTAGTTCGAAGACTCACCATCAAAGCAGCAGGACCCTGGGCGGAGCCCCGCATCACAGCCCATCACCCCACCTCCCTGCAGGCCGGCCTTCCGAGTTGCCCGCGCCAGGGCTGGCACCCCAAGGACCACATCGGGGTGTTATAAGGGTTTCACATGGCCTTTGCTGCTCTCCCAAGTGGTTCTTCTGTTGGGACTTAAAAACGCACTACTGAACTTGAACGACACCGCTCTTCTTGTGAGTCTAACGCGCCTCTGAGCTGGCATCCAGCTTCCTGGCATGGCAGCAAGTCTAGGGACAGAGATGTGAGCAGATCGTGAAACCAGAGCTGCTCCCTGCAGCCCACTGAGCATCCAGCCAAGGGATTTGCGAAGGCTTCAGAGGGTCGCATGATCCTAGCTGGTCGCTGGCAGGCAGGAAGGCAGAGGATACCTGGGTGGGCGGGAGCACATACCTTGTGTGGGTGCTGGAAGGAGACCTGGAATCGCAGAACCCTCAGCACCAGGAGCTCGCACTGCACGATGCTGTCGCGGAGCTCCCAGAAACGGGAGTCCAGCTCCAAGGGGGCACTGCCAGGTTGGAAGTACCTGCGTGCAGAAATGTGACACTGAGAGACCGGCTGCATGTCCTGAGCGGCAGCACGGCTGGGATGGCCAAGCCCTCGGGTCCCAGGAGATCCAGACACAAATCCGGCCCCTTCGCCCCTGGCCACACATAGGGCGCCGTAGATCTGTTGTCCTGTTCCTGCTCCGGATCTCCACATGCAACGGGTAGCGACAGCCAGCAACAGAGGGAAGAAGCTGGCTTCCAGTTTGCACTCTGCTGGGCACCCCAGGATCGCCAGCAAGATGTCAAGTACAAAGATAGCTCTGTGACGGCTCCTGGGAAGCCAGGAACTCTGTCACACTCAACCTGGTGTTGGGGACAGTCTGTGCCAGCCAGGAGAGCCGTGCCCAAGGCTCTCACTCGGGGGCCAAGAAAAGTAGGCAAACATCTCATGGGAAAGATGTATTCCTAGGATCGAACATATTTCAGCTTTGTTTCCCAAAGTGCCTTGGCTGCGTTCCACAGCTTTGTCTTTGACACCACACATGTCTAAAACTCTCCCACCTACACAAGATCACCAAGGTGTGCACACACAGGATTCTCGTGGCCCACGACTCACCCTTGCTAGCTCCGCACATGCTCTGCAATCTCCCCAGACCCCACCCCGTGCCCACTTAGCGCCCGCCCTGCTGGGACCCCCAGCTGCGCTCCCTCGGTCACTCGGTTTCACCTCCGTCTTTAGCATGTCATGCTCATGGGGAAGGCACTGCTCTTCCTGTGCCCTGTTTATGAAAAGAAGCAGCAGAAAACAGTGCTCTGTCCCAATGATGAGGGCTCCTGGAAGGCTGTGCCACACAGCTAGTCAGTAACTTTCTGTAAGTCACTTTCTCCTGCCTGACCAGCTGGGTTCCTGTGTTCTTCCCCAATAAGAGACTGAGTGCTCAGGCCCAGGGGTGCCACCCATGGGCCACCCATGCCCAGCCCTGGGCAAGGAGCACTCCTCAGCAACTGACTCAGCTACAGTCCCGTCTCAATAAAACGACTGCCCCGCTGGGCCCACGCCTCCCCTGCATGGTGGCCAGCCAGCGGAGTCCACGTGACCCAGCAGGGCCAAGCTCCTGCCATGTGCTTTCCTCCTTCCAGTCATGCCTGGTGCCATCTGTCCTGCCCAGGACTCCAGACAAATCTTTGACATATCTCCCCAAGTTCCCTCTGCTCAAGCTGTGCTCCCCACCCGCCCCAGGCCTCATGATGCTGGAGACGCCCTCTTCACCACCCCATCCGCTCTTCATCTGCCTTCGAGGCTTTCCCATAATCTGGCCCAAGCTTCCCTCCCAGGGCGTCCAACACCAGGCTCGTTACTGCCTTTGCCGCTAGTCCTGTGGCCCAGGTTCAAGGCCACCCAAGTGCTTCCTTCCGAGTGTGATTGGGGTAGGGCTCAGGGGGACCCTTCTCTGCCCTGCTGGTGGGGTGGAGCCCGGGAAGCCTCCCCAAGACCCAGGCCTGAGCTGTAACCTGGTGGACACATTGATGATGTCCCGGGTGCGGAGGTGCTGTTCCTCGACTTTGCCGGCCAAGTACAGGGAGGACATGGCGACCAGGTAGGGGTCATAGGCACCGAGGTCAGTCTCGTCAAAGAACTTGTGGTAAATGGTGCAGGCGGTGGCGATGGGAATGGACTGCATCCCGAGCTTGATGCCTGTGGAGGGAGCGGTGGGGGGTTAGCCCGTGCAGGGGCTGCACACAGGGCGCAGGACACCAGCCCCCACCCCCGGCAGCAGCCGTGGGGTGTCCCCCCCTCCCCCAGGGCTTCCATCAACACGGAGGGAAGCAGAGGGGACAATGCAAAGTGCAACAAGTCAAAAGAAGAGAGACACCAGATGACCTCAATCACGGACAGAACGTGAACAGACAAAACAAAGGAGCAGATGAAACAAATCATCCCCTGGACACTGGTAACCGAACTGAGGTGACCAGCGGGGAACGGGGGGGGGGGGGG
>RJWH01007276.1:0-19108 GCA_004363575.1 Solenodon paradoxus | reverse complement strand
CAGACAGCTCCTGAGGGAATCCTGTACTGGGTCACAGAACCAGAAGAAAACCACGACCAGGGTCGACAAGAGAAGGTCCAGGGCCTCCAGCAGACTGATGGGAGACAGTGGCAAACAACCAGCCCTGGCTAAGATGACGCTCGACAGCCTCTAAGCTGTGTTCGTTCTCCAGGGCTGTGGGAACAAATCACCACAAACCCGGGGGCTTAAAACAACACACGTGTTTTCACTCACAAGCCCGCCAGTCAGTAGGCTTTGGGGGGTAAGCTCAAGGTGTCAGCAGGGCTGCTCCTCTGCAATTTCCAGGGGCACCTGCAGGCTTTGGCTCGTGGCCACTCTCCATCTTCACAGCCAGCATTCAGTGTCCTCCACCTGCTCCCTCTGCTTCCTCTGCCATGGCCTTCTCGTGGCCTGTTCCTCCTCCTGCCTCTCCCTACTCATGAGTGTGATTCTACCAGGCCCACCACATAATTGGGGGCAGTTCCCCCAGATCAAGACACTGAATCCCATCCCACGTTCTGGGGACTCGGGTGGGTACATCTTTGGAGGGCCAATAGTTAGCCTCACACTGAGAGAACCGCAGTATGTTTCATTTTTGTAAAAAGATCCTTGAAAAGTGATACCTACAAGTTTAAACTTCATGTACCTAGATAGGTCCGACTTGGGTCCCCTCATTCCCAGACACCTGGGTGAGATGGCATTGCTGCACATAACCCTCGGGCCTGTCTTCCAGGGACCCCCAAGCAGGTGGGCTGCAGACAGGAAGGGTCAATGGCAGCCTTGGAGACACACAGGTCACCTCTCCATGGAAAGTCAACCGGCAGATCACTTGGCTTGAAGAGGTCATGTCGGGAAACCAGGAAGGAGGCTGGCAGGCTGGCTCAGCAGCCCAGGCCCAAGCGCATACAAAGTAGCAAAGGTAGGAAGTATCAGTCTGCGGCCGCGCTGATACAACTGATGCGCTGCTACAACTGACGTGGAAACAGTGTAGCCTCCGCAAGAGACCTGTGAGGCCAGCCTGGGAAGCGCCTGCCGCCCGCACCGGGGGGGACGTCCCGTAATGCTCAAAAGGAGCTGCAGCCTAGGTCCTCGGCGGTCCCGGGCCTCGCCACCAGCGCGCTCCCGAAGGCCCCAAAAGTGCAGTGTCGCCGAGTGTTGCGCTCCAAATGCAGAAGAAGCGCCCTGGCTGGGCCACCTTCTAGCTGGGGCCTGTCCCTATGCGCGTCCTCTCTCTGGGCCTGCGCGCCCGGCCGTGAAATGACAATGACCGCGTCGGCCTCCCAGTTCCATACCGAGCGCTGGAGCGTGGCGGCAAGGCCAGGCCCGGAGCCCAGCCGGGCTCCCAGCTCGAGCCAGGGCTGCTCCGGCGCGGCCTCTCCCTCTCTCTGCAGCGCGCCAGCTCCACGTCCTGCGGGTCCCCTCCTCCGGGAAGCCCGCCCGCTCGCCCATGGCCCGCTCCGGTAAAGGGCAGCTGCAGGCCCGATCCTCGGCCGCGGTTACCTGCCTCCATGATGAACCTTGTCACTCGGAAGTGCACCCTGGCCTCGGGTACTGGGGGCCCCCCGGCGCCTCGCGCCGCACCCGCTCCTCCGCATCCCTCGGGGCCTACGGCCTCCATGAGGCCCCGCCCCGCGGCGCCCCGACCCCCGCCAGGAGTCGCTCCCCCGGCGCACCGCGGCCAGATCAGGGGGTCTCCGGGCGGGAGCGGCCGCCCCGCCCTTCCCGCCGCCCGCCGGCGGTCCGCCTCCCGCAGGCCGCTCCCCCATAGGGCACGCCCCCGTGGGCCACGCCCCCGGTGATCGCGCAGCTCCTGGTCTGGCGGGCGCCTCCGCGCGCGCAGGCGCGGGCGCAAGCGCAGAGGTCACAGTACAGGGCGTCCAGTGGGCGTCCGCCGCGTCTGCAGAGGTCGCGTCTGCAGAGGCCGCGTCTGCAGAGGCCGCGTCTCCAGAGGCCGCGCACGATGCCGCCACACCGCTCCGACCCCGCCCTTGAGCGCTGACACCGATCCCTGCGGCCGCATCTGCGGCCCCTGACCCGGACCGCCCCGCCCTCGGGCCCCCAGGCCTGCACCCCAGAGCGGTGCCCCGAAGCCTTCGCGAGGGGACACGCAGGTGGTGCGCTGGGGGCCCGACCACGAGGGCGCCCCCTGGCACCTGACCTGCAAGTCCCAAGGGCCCAGCTGAGGTGTCCCCTGAGATGAGGTCCAACGTGGTTAGGTGGCAGTGTCTGCTGAGCCGAGCTGCGCTCTGGCGCCTGCGGCGGCAGCACAAGGCTTGAGTCACTGCTCGTGTGGGTAGAGCGCAAACTGCTGCCGCAGTGCCGAGGTGAGCAGCGGGCCCCAAGGAAGCACTGCGCCCAGAAGGGTGATAGCGGGGGGTCGAGCTCTAACTTTTCCTGGGTCCCCTGTGGGTCTGGTTTCTGCTTGCCAGCCTGGTGCACAGTAGGAGCTTAATCGGTGTTTGCCAAATGCTCTTGTTTCCAACTCAGCGCCATCCCACATTTCATTTGTTCCACAGTTGGGAAATAGAACATCACATATGTAGTGTTCCTAGGACAAGGAAATCCAAGTTAGTGACAGATGCTCAGGTCACAATGACACAGGCAGACAGTTGCTGAGATTTGAGAGAACCTGAACATTGAGAGGAAAGCACTGTTCCCGACCCCTTCTGCTAGCGTGACTGGGCCCCGGTGAGGGCCCCAATGTCTCCACGGTGATTTCCTTCTTCAGCAGCCCCTCCACCCAGCGCCCCGCAGTCCTCACGCCACACCAGCTGGCTTAAAACGGCAGGAGTGAACCCAGTCATGATGGTCGACGCCAGAGTGTAAAATCAGGCCCTTGGCAGGGGTCACGCTCCTTCCAGAGGCTCCGGGGGGGGGGGCCCTTCCGGCCTGTCTCCGCTCCTGGTGAGCTCAGTGGCCCTGGCTCCTGGCCCCATCCCTCCAGTCTGCCTCCGTCCACCCTGTGTCTGTCTCTCCTCTTCTGTCTCCTAAGGACACTTGCCGTTGGTTTTAGGGCCACCGCGGCAAGCCAGGCTTCTGGTGAGACCGTCTTCCAGGCACCAACGGCCACCTCACAGGGTGGACAGGGACAGGGAGCTGTCCGGAGCCTCTTTTTAAAGGGCGGTGGCCCCATGGTGAGGCTTCTGCCCTCGTGACCTCACGCCCCCGGGCCCTACCTCCCAATGTCCTCACCTTGGCTTCAGGGTTCCACATGAGGGGCACATGCGGACCAAAGGCTCTTCAAGCCCTCTTGGAGGGTGTGGCACCATAGGTCCCCACTTCTGAACCACATGTCATGCGGGGATCCATCCTGTTCCCCCAGAGCGCTTTCACATGCCCACTTGCCCCAAACACCCCCCTGGGGCCTCAATGTCAGGCCACCTCCGCCCGGCACAGCCCACGCGGACCGAGCTAGCCGGGCTCAGGCACAGGGCACAGTACACAGGGTCTCCCTTCAGTAGCCTTGCCCTCCTCCTCCACCCCCATGCTCCAGACAGAGCGACCTTTGTCAAGCCGAAGACTGATCGGGCCCTTCCAGCTGCCAGAACGCAGCTCTGTTTACCTGGCGGGCCAGGGTTCAAGCTTATGAAAGGGGTGGAAGTTTCCTTACAAGGGGGGACACTGCTAGGATTATACTTCTTGGTTAACCTACTCCCTGGGATTATTTCCTTCTTCCGAGATCTGAGCAAAAGCAGGCTCCGCAGAGAGGAGAATGGAGCACTCGCTGGGCACCCATGAGAGCCTACGCGTGACCCAGGGGGACCTCAGGAGAGGGGCTGAGAGTTGGGCACGAGGGGCAGAAAGGTCACCCCCAATGGATGTGCGCGCCACACGCCACAGAAGAGAGATCTGTGGTCACCGGCTGGGGGCGACGGAGCAATGGCCCCAGGGCTCTGGGAGTGATGGGATCTTCTGGAATCTGACCGTGGTAGCGGTCATGCCATGCTGTGAATACGGCAGGCACCTCGAATTGTGCGATGACAGCGGGTGGATCTTCTGGTGTGTAAATTCTGTCAATAGAGCAGCCACTTTAAACAGACAGCCGGGCCATTGGACACGGACCTCCGTGAGGAGCCGTTCTCCCAAGGAAGAGGGCAGGCTGCCAGCTCGGGACGCCGGCCGGGTGGACGGCGCAGCTCGGGGAGGCCTGCTCAGGGAGCTCGCAGCCAGGGCGGAAAGGAGAAGCCAGAGGACAGGCGTAGGGAGGGCCCGCGGGGTGGGGACCCGGCCCCTGCAATGAGGCCAGCGCCATGAGTTCTGACGCGTGGCTCCACGGTGCGGGCTGAATGGTCGCTGCAGAAGGAAACACCCAGGCCCCAGCCAGGGTGGGAGCCTGACCTCCTGAGCCCATAGGCCACGTGAAGCCAGAGCAGGAGTCAGGGTGATGGGCCACCTGGCCTGCAGACCAGAGCTGGAAGAAGCAGGAAGAACTGCCCAGCCCAACACACCCAGGGGGCAGACTCCTCGGCTCCAGGACTCCAGGACTCTGAGTTGCTTAAGTCACCTGGTTTGTGGTCCTTTGTCTTCAATACCCCCTCCCATCCCCTGAGGGAGTGCTTTGGGACCACCACCACCAAGGACTGCAGGCCTGCAACTGAGGAGCCTGAGACTGAGGAGAAGATGGACATCTGTCCAGTGCATGGCCCCTGGTGACCCCTGCTGGTGGAGGGGAGAAGCCGGAGGACACTGGGGAAGGAGAAGACAGAGCTGGGGACAGGTGGCTGCTCAGAGTCACCGGCATGTGAATGTCCTTCCAAATGGGGCAGTTTTCAGTCCCAGGCCAGGGCTTTCCCTGCTAGCCCCAAGTGGCCCCAGTGTGGTTGGAAAGTGAAGTCCCCGTCCCTTCCTTGATCGCCTCAGGGCGCTCCTGTGTGCTGTCCTCTCCCTCTCCAGCCAGCTCCGTGTTTCCACCAAGCAGGCTGACTAAAAGCCAAGCCCTGCCTGTGGTTGGGACCCCTGAGGCGCAGGCTGGGACCTCCCACCTGCCCCGCCCTGCCCCGGCTTCTCCACTCCCATAACTTTGGTCTGGGGCCAACGCGGCCGGACCTTCATATATGCCCACCCCCTTTGACTGACTCTGGCTCTGAGGGTCAAAGTCCAAAGGGAGAACCAGATTGCCATCACGTCCCTTTGAAACAGGAGGCCACCTTCGGTCAAATCTGCTCAGGTGGGGTCCCATATACGTGCAGGTCCCCGTGAAAGGGGACTGGGAGGCCGTGGCAGGCCACTCCAGTCCAGAAGTGCAGGGACACCCTCTTGGCAGAGCCACTCTAAGGGTACTTGAATCCATTGTCGCAGATGCTGCACTCTGTGCCCCACCCCCATACCTGCCGAAAAAGCTCGGGGAAAGGCTGTCGGAGGTCAGCAGGAGACTTGTCTTTGCAGGGAGCAAGCTCCCCGCTCTGCCGACAGCGGAAAAGAGCCGATGAGGAAAGTGCTGGAAGTCAGTTGTCTAGTGAAACGGGGCAGCTCTCAGAAGCGTCCCAGCATTAGGATAAAGCAACGTCAACAAAATAACAGCCACCTGCATCCGGACTGGAAAGAGGGAAGGGCAACTCGCCACAGAGGACACGCTCTTATAGAGACGGGCCTAAGATAAGAAATGCACACACCAGCAGGCCATCCTTACACAGCAGTACGGTCCGAAAAGACGCTAAAGAGATCAAAATGCATAGAAAGGTGTCCCAAGTTCATGCATCAAAAGACTAAATACTGCTCAAATGGCAGCGCTCCAAATTGAGCTGTAAATTCAACACAATCCCTGTCAAAATCCCAGCTAACATTTTGCAGAAATTGACAGACTGCCCCTGCGAGTCATACGGAGGCACAAGAGAGCCAGGATAGCCAAAGCTAGCTGGGAAAAGGGCAAAGCGGAAGGTGACGCTTCCTGGTCGTAAAACTTGTCCCCAAGCCACAGGAACGAAGGCTGAGAGACACAGAGGGACGCAGAGATGGATGGAACAGAGCAGACTCCAGGAATAAACCCGCACTGCCACGTCAGTTCTTTTCAACACAGGCACCATGACCGTCAGAGGGGAACGAAGAGCCAGTCTCTTCACCAAATGCTGCTGGAATAACAGGGAGCCACATGCAAAAGAATGAAGCTGGGGAATGAACCGGCACCTGAAATGTAAAAGCTCCAACTATTAAAGTTCGAAAAGAAAACATAGGCATCACTCTGTGTGACCCTGGAGAAGGCAATGGTCTCTTGGGTGTGATACCCAAAAGAGAGAAACAGAGAAATCGGACTTGGTCACAGTTAAACCTTTTGTGCCTCAAAGGCAAGCCCACAGAACAGGAGGCCCTGTGTGCAAATCGGGAGCTGATCAGCGACTTGTGTCTAGATGATATCACGAACCTTACGACCCAGTGATAAACAGAGAACCCAATGCAGAAGGGGCCAAGGATCTGAACAGACGTTTCTCCGAAGACTCTGTATCCTGCGCCAGGAGCACGGGGAAAGCCGCTCCATGTTACCACCATCAGGGGACGAGAAATCAAAAGCGCGCGCCCCCACTTCACACCCACTAGGATGGCTGCGATTTACTAACCAGTGGGCACCGGGATGCGGAGACATGGGAGCCCTCGTACGTTGCTGGCGGGGTTGCATAATGTAGCAATCACTGTGGAAAACAATTCGGCAGGTCCTCAAAAGGGTAAACAGGGCTTGGCCAGCCCACGCCTGGAGCTCAGGGTCAGAAGCCGCAGGAGCTGTGGCGGCAGGGTGGCGCGTTCCCACCTGGTGTCCGAGACCCGGAGTCTGGCCCTCAGGGCCCCGGCCTGAGGCAGTAGGCTGGCAAGGTGACTTCTCTCCCCCAAGCTTGGAGCAGCTGAAGGGAGTAACAGTACAAGACAGAAGTTTGCGAAGTCACCAAGCACAAGAGTGGCTTTGGGGGCTGGGCTGAGACGCTCGCTGTGACCCGCAAAGTGTTTTCTCGCATCACATTTAGAGACGTTGCGGAGACTGCTCACCCCAAAACTGCTTTTGCCAGTGAAGTCACCAAAGGAAGATTTGCAAAAAGAAACTCCCAGTGTAGACCAGACTGAGGCGCACATGTTCCGTCAAAGACCTTATCAGCATGTTTCCGGGAAGGCTGCGGAGCCTGTGAATGTGACCCTTGGCCTCATGGTATTAACCTGCAAGGGTCGGTATGCTGGCCGCGGGGACATGTGGCAGCTAACGCACAGCGGGGCCAGCACACATGTCTTTGTCACTCGGAGGGAGGAACTGGCTGGCATCAGGGCACGCGCCGCTCAGCTGTAGGTCGACTTGTGACTTCTGGCAGCAAAGACGCCGGGGTGCCGTTCCTTCCACCCCAGCTTTGCTTCATGCGTTTATTCAGATGAGCTGTGACAGGTAGGGTTGGCGTGTATGGTAGTGTCCCTAAGCGCTGGCTGTAGCCACCACCGGGGGGAGTTTTCTCATTTCCCCCAAAGTGCGATCTTTTCACAGTAAGCCCTTGGCATTATCTAAAAATGTATGCTGATACACCCTCAAATGCTAAAATCAACCTGAAGGAAATGTAAAGCAAACAGAGCTGCCGGGGGACACAGCAACTGTACTCTGAGGCATCGGCTCGAGGGCAATGAAACATCTGTGCACAGAGCACCGTCGCTGCATGTCCACAGCAGATTTGGTCACGAGAGCCAACGTGGAAACAACCCAATGTCCGTCAGCAGATGACTAGATCAGCAAAATGAGCTCCAGCTACGAGTGGAATATTATTCGGCCTTAAAACTCACTTCAAGAGCGACACGGAAAGCCTGGAAGGACCTTGCAAAATTGCACCAAGGTTCACGCTGCAAAGAGCATTGCCAGGGAAGGTCAGAACAGGCGGAGCCCTAGAGACCAGGGAAGATCCAGTTGGCCAGAGGTCAGGGGAGCAGAGAGGGGATGGGCTCTTTTGGGTGGGATGAAGATGTTCTGGAATAAGATAGTGGTGATGGCTCTGTACCTATGAAGATTCTAAAAGCCATTGAATTGTGGACTTCTTGTGTGGTATGTAAATTATATGTCAAGAAAGCTGTATTTTTTAAATGAAAGCCGGAAACCCACCTTAAATTGTTACAGCCCTGGGGCAACTCTAGCTGGAAAGGAAAGGAGGCTCTGGAAGATTCCTCCGAGTGCATGCAGATTGTTGGCAGATCCTCAAGGTTGTAGGGTCGAGGGTGCCATTTCCTTCACCACCGAGTGGGCGATGGGGTGGGTCCTTCTCAGTAGGTGACTCTTTCAGGCTCCCCTCTGGCCTGGGCCGAGGAGGCTCCACTTGGAAGGAATCTGGGGACTGCAGTGGGCCCTGTCGATAATTCGGTTAGTAGCCTATGTGACATCTGCAAAGCCCCCTGGGCTGTGCAGTGTCACATATTCACAGTCATGACATCAGAGGGCAAAGACCACGGGAGCCACGATTCTGAGCCACGATTCTGCACACCACAGGTGGTGGATTGAAGGCTTTGGGGCTGTGACCCCCTCCCCCAGAATGGGTGGGGGGTTGGGTATTAAGGAGAGAGTAGGGGGAGGGTAAATGTGACCTGCTCCTGGGGTGCTCTCATCACACCCCTGCACCCCGAGCTTCCAGGGCACTCCCCTCCTTGGGCTGCTGCAGGAGGACCAGGCCCCTTTGTATCTCCTTCCCCTCCGGAAAGCCCTGCCTGACGCCGCTGGACGGGAAGCCTGGAGTCCCTGGCTGCCAGGCGGAGCCCAGCGCGCTGGCCGATGCCTGCCGCTAGGGGGCAGAGCCGTCTGCTGCAAAGCCTCCCGCTGGCGTGGGAGCGCCTGTGCACGGGCCTTGCGCGCACGTGTGTGAGCGTGTGTGTGCACACGTGTGTTGGGGGCGTGCTTGCCTGGGCTGGAAGAACCGGACTGGCGCCCCTACCGGGTCAAAGCCCCCTCCCCACTGCGAGGATGGCTCAAAGAGTCCCCCTCTGATGGAGACCCGACCACAGGCTCTTAGAAGAAGAGGTCATGCGGTGAGGGGGGGGGGCACCCAGTGGGTCCCAGTCCCTCCCCAGTCATCCCCAAAGCACCCCTCTCCCCATTTTCTGGCCAAAGAAGGGGTTTCCTGAGCATCTGAGATTGAGCCTTGTGGAGGCACAAACGGCGGGGAGCTGTGTCCTTCAGAGAAAAGGAGACCACTGATCCAACTCCCCAAACTCAGACCCAGCACCTTCAATGTCAGCTGTCCAGAACTGAAACGCAGGAAAATGCAGATCTAGTGGAGAATGGGGTGCAGGCCCTTCCCGAGGGGTGAGGGGAATATCCTGCCTCCCATTACCATGGCTTCCGTTCCCCAAATGGGCCACGGCGCCGGCTGGGGTGCAGCTGGGGGTAGGCAAAAGGGAGACAGACTGCCCCCAGAGACGCTGGCAGAGTGGATGGCAGAGCATCACTGCCCCTTGAGCTTGCCCATCAAGGGCCCTCGAGGCAGCGCTTCCCCACCCTCGTGGGCAGAGCAAGCCACAGGTGTGGCTCTGGACGTGGGTGGTCGAGAGGGGAGGTCATCTTCTCTTCTGGCCAGAGAAACACAGCAAGAGGCGAGAACCCATCAGCTGGGCTCCCCATGGAGGAGTGTCTCGGGTCCACAGCCTTCCAGGCACAAGGCACGCTGAGCTCTGGCTCTTTTGCAACCAGTCGTTTGGGGCCTAGAAAGTTGCTAGTCTGTCTGAGCTCAGGGCACCATGGCCGCAGGTTCTGTGCTCCTTCCCTGCTGCCCCCATCCTCGTGCCCGCAGGGAGGCTCTCACTTCTGTCCCTGTGTGTCCCCGAGCCACAGCCGACACTCTGCTGTTCCACTGTGCTCTCGCACAGCTCCCACAGCTGCACCTATGGGGACTGTCTGGGCTCGGGGGACAAGGTAACCTGGCTCAACTTTTGAAAGTGGAGGTTCATTGGGCCACTGCCTTCTTGGGAAGCCCCTGGACGCCGTTGCTCTACCGCTGTCCCCACCCTCCGCTGGAACCAGCCCCAGACGAGGCCACTGTAGAGGGAGGCAGGAGGCCACCCCAAGGCCTGGCCGGGGACAGAGGAGGGGCACCCTGGCCTGCAGCCCCTCCTGCACTTCCGGGGCCCCTCTGGAGCCACTCACCACAGGATTCGTTTATGCCAGTCACGGTTTCTACCTCTACCCTGCGCCGGCTCCCCCCAAACATTAACTCTGTCGTTTTTTCAGTGATTAAAATTCAGCCCAGGCTCACATCCCATTTGAAGCTTCCCCTCCCCATCTCCGGTACTGGAATGGACTGGAATGGAGGCAACATGCTCTGACCTCCCCTCCCTCCAACCCCCTTCCTGGGCGGGGGCAGGCAGGCCAAGGTCGTGGGGGAGGTGCGCCCTCTCCGGCTGGACTTGAGACTGTGGCTTCAGCTGAGGGGCACCCATCGCAGGGTGGCTGCGGCCCCTCTTGGTAAGGACTGCTCGGGGCTGGCCAGCCCCCGCCTCTTTGGTCCCCCTTGTCCACTGCCCAGCCCCTCCAGGTAGGCACCCCGTGCCACCTGCTGGCAGGGTAGAAGGCGACTGGACTGCAGTGCTCCGTCCTCCTTTCCTAGTGGGGCATCTCCTCCAGAAGCCTGCCTGTGGGTCCCGCCTACAGCCCTCTCCCAAGCCGCACTGCCAGCTCTCCGGGAGCTGCTCCCCACACCGCACTTCCGGCTTGGAAGGCAGCCAGAGACGGCAAGACCCCCCCCCGCCGACCCCCCTGTGACATTCTGTGCCCCTCACCCCTGTTCGGTTTGTGTGTTACACCTCCCTGTCCATCCTCGAAATGCTGCTAAGGGACATCGCGGGCACTGATGGAAGAGAAGGTTCTGGAGATGCGGCTGGAGCCCCCCGGGGGGGACAGCGGTGGCGCTGGGGACCAGAGGCACTGGGAGGGGCCACAAGGCTCCAGGTGCAGCCGGCTGGGGCCGCACCCGTATCAGAGTGCAATTTTCTCCCAAGGTTGCGGTATTTTCAGGATGGAAAGCAAACTAATGGAAAAAAAACAGCGTGCCTTTCAGGGCAGCTGGTTTTCTTCGTGTCTGCACAGTGAAGTGGATGCCCAGACCAGCGCTGTATCAACAGTGGATTAACTCGCTTAGCACCCAAGGACACCGGCTGTTGCTCCATCTTCCTGAGGAGGAGGTGGCGGTGACCTTCCCTGGATCAAGGGCCAGTGTCAGCAGAGATATCGGGTCCAGAGGCCAAGAGGAGACATGACCAGCCCTCTGCCTCGTCCCGGGACTTGGTGGGCCCAGCAACCTGTGTTTTAAGATCGTGTCCTAAGGTGGTTTTCACTGAGGAATCGTATCTTTTCTGGAGCCCCTCTGCATATCACTTCATTTTTCTTTGTGAGCACCATGTCATGGGGCTGACCCCTGGGCCAGGGTCACTCCGCACTGCCCCTGCCCTCTCCCCTACAGAGCCGGCTGCAGGGAGCCCAACTCGGACAGTGCCAAGTCCAAAGGCACGTGGGCAGCTTGGGGAAAGCCGGTGTGGAGCCATGCCCACCTAGACACGCCCCCCAAAGAAGCTGGGAAAGAGTCCTCCTTGGAAACACACAAGGTTTTCCAAACGCCCACTTGTTTTTAGTGAGAGCCCATGGGGCTGGAGCCACAGTTGGACAAAAGGTGAAATATAGCCCTTCATTTGAATTCCAAATTCGGGCCTGGAGGTGACCTGGTAATTAGCGGCAGGTCGTTAGGCAAACTGGCTGTGGGTGGACCGGGAGGCCAGTGGACCCGGCGGGCGGGCGTAACCTTGAGTCCACTCTCCTCCAGGAGTGGGGGCGTGGGGCTTGTGGCCCAGCAGGGGCGTCGCAGGCGGGGTCTCAGGGGCCCTCTGCTGTGCGTGGCTCGGGCTGCTGGTCACCGGGTCAGGACAGGGACTGGGGGCCGGGGGGAGGTGGAGAGCCGGCGAGGTTTGGGGGAGGTGCCCATTAGCGCCAGGGCCCAGGGCCACCCCTAAGGTGCCCTGCAGGGCTCCCCGTGCCTCCATAGGTGGTCCCGCAGACTCTGACCATTGAGATGGCCCAACCGACGTCAGCAGTACAGGGGCACCCAGTGACGCCCTAGGTCTTCAGCTGCGGAAGCGGGTGACTGTACCTCGAAGGTCCTTGGGTGTCCCTTCTCATCCCACCTGCTCCCTGCTTCGGAGGCCCCTTTGAAATATGCTCTCCTGTGCTTGGGATGTGACCCCAGCAACAGAGGGTTGCTTTTTGCCTGAATCGAGTTTGACATCGATGGTCCCCAAGTCTCCCCTGCAGCCAGGTGACTTTCTCTCACGCTCACATCCGGGGCCCATTCGCAGGAAGGGAGCACCTTCCACCTGGCTGAGGAAGGCCTCCCCGGGTGGTGTGACCCGGGCACTGTGGACATTTCCCTGTGGGTCCCCAGCAGCACCCCGCGTCAGACTTCATGCTGGACGGGGTGACCGCGGCCCCAGCACTCGTTACAGAAAGCCATCTCTGCCGCTCACTGTCAGAATGGCGCACCCACCCAGGGCCTGCCTGCCTCGGCTAGCTGTGTCCTGGCCGAGAGCCCTGGTCTGCCGTTTCTCCAGCCCGGCACTGCCTGAATGCAGCAACTTCCAGCAACCCTTAGACTCTGCGAAGCCACCTCCCTCCACCCCCTTCTTTAGGGGGGGTCTTGGCCAGTTTCCCTTGCACATGCGTTTGAGAACCACCTTGTCCAACTGCATTAAAAAAAATGGCCTTTCGATCACAATTGATCTCTACATACAACTGATGGATCTAGACGTCCAAAGGGAAAGCACAGCCCCGCTCAAGGCATTGATTTTTTTTGGAAAATTTGAGGTAGCCCTGGAACGCGGGACTCTCGGCTTCGCTTCCAAATCAATGAGAAAACCAAGAACAAACAAACCATATAAAACCCTGCCTGCAGTAGAGGTAGAAGACAGCCCCTGACTTCAGTAATCCAAAGTAAATAAAAGCACAAGGGCGAGGAAGTAGTCTAAAGTGACAGACCAGCGGAAAGAAATGAACCCAACCGGGTCCGTAACAGCCCTGTCACCACCCTGAAGGAACAGACAGAACTGACCCAAGGAACCTCTCAGGGTGGCCTTGGAATATATGCCCTCGGGCTAAAGAAGAGTGAGACACAAATATTGATTTCCAGAGAGTAGTTTCCTCCTGCGCAGAGACATGAGTTGACAAGGTTGAGCAAAGACATAACCATATCAGATATGATAGAAGCCGGCCTCCTCAGTGACACGGGACAAGCAAGCAAGCGGGGGAAAGGCTGGAATGAATCTGGTGGTATTGGACTGGAATTAGAGGTGTCAGTATGAACTCACGGAAAGACACCGGTGCATGGATGATTAATGGCCGGATGACAGATGATTGATAAGCTAGCCAGCTATATAAACAGACAGCTCTGTAAGAGAGGGGAGCAACAGATGGGTAGATGACAGAGAGACAGATGGCAAGGAAAGACATGTGGGAGTGTACATGCATAACGCTCATGTGCACATCTATGTGTAAGCATGAATGTGTGTGCATTTACATCCATGTACAGTGTATGTATGTGTGTGTGATTTTCCAACAGATTTCCAGGTGCAATTATCGACTCCAAATGAGATCAAAGGATGATGGCCAATCCCAGGAGTGGGGAGCAGGTAAGTCTGGAAGGGCCTAGAGCGTCTTGTTCTTCCAGAAGGTGAGGAACTCGAGACCACAGTGATATGAATAAATAAGTACATGGGGAAGAAGGGGAGCGCTTCCTCAGTGTGGAAAGTCAAACAATAAATGGACATTCGCCATTGGCAGCCGTCGTATAATGATCGGTTCATGGAAAAATGATCAGTGAATGAAAAAGCCGATGGGTGAACATTTGAGGAGGCGGAGGCATTCATGTCATCTCGAAAGTTCATCCCGCAAATGAAAATAATGGCCATTTGACGCTGGACAAACCTGGCAGACAGCATCTTCGCAAGTGGCCCAGGTTGCTGTCACCAGCAAAGGGGCAGATGGCCATGGCGTGCCTCCTGATCCCAATAGTCCGGACGCAGAGGCACACACCAGCCGTCTGACAGTCCTGCTAAAAGTCTCAAACCTGAATCTAAGGGTGACAAATGTCAGACACCCCCAAACAGAGGGACACTCTGCCAAGTCATGGGCCTGTGCCCGCGAAACACGTCAGTGCTGTCCACCACGAAGGCCAAACGCCTGCTCCAGAGTCGAGGAGGCCGAAGCCATGAGAAGGGAGTGCCATGCATGAGCAGAGACGCTTCTGTCCTCACAGGGTGGACAGAAAGGCTGCTGCCGGGGCACCTGGCAAACTCTGGGGGTGACGGCACTGCGTTGACTCTGACATCCGATGTTGATAACTGCGCTGTGGATAGAGAAGAGCGTGTGCCTGGCTTTAGGACATGCGCACTGCAGGATTTAGATCTAAGGGGCATAATGTCTCGATCAGAGACACTCGGAAAACGAGTGCGTGTGTGACTGTGTGTAGATAGAGAAAAATAGCTACCACGGTAGAATGTCAGCATGTAAGGAATCTTGAAGGGCATAGAAGAAAGCTACTCTTCTTTCTAAAGAATGTGTCGTCACTTTAATAAATCCCTTAGGAAACAGAAAAGCAAAGTTGGTCCACGCGGACTCTGAAGTCGGAAAAAGCGGCTGGTTGTATGCCGCTGCGAGCTGTTCGTATTGAAGGAACGTGCCTCAGGAAACAAGGTCCCGGCAAAGCACGGCATCCCGCTGCGTTTTTAAAGCGCCGCAGCGCACACAGGCCGCACGCACAGTGTCCCGCGCTCTTGGCTCTGTCCCTTGAAGCGGGACCTCTGGGTCCCAAGAGAGCGCCGCGTTCAACATCGGGAGACATGGCGCCACCTCACGGCTCCTCGTTTGGGGCCCGGCCCTTCGAGTGGGGGTGAAGTGCTGGTCCGCGGTGGCTTTGATCTCTGTGTCCCTAACGTCTCATGAAGCTGAACATTTTTGCTCATTGCCCATGGACCTCTTCCTTGGAGGACTATTTACTCAGATTCCTTGCCCATTTTCAGAACTGAGTCGTGTCTTTTATTGTGGACTTGTAAACGTCCTTTATATATTCTAGGCACCGGTCCCTTACCTGCTCTATGACTTGCCAGCGCCTGAGGACTGCCCGTCTGCTCCTTGGGTGGTATCCGAGCACACCGCTATCTAGATGAAGCGCGATCTGTGTGTTCGTCATAGCTAAGAAGCCGTCTCCTGATCCACAGTCCCAAAGCTTTGCAGCTGTTTCCTTCCCTCGGCAAAGCTTTCCACGTAGGCCTTGCGTCATGGTGAGTCATGTTTTGTGTATGGAGTGAGGTAGGGGCTCGCCTCCACGTTTGCAGGCGGCCAGGCAATGGTCGCAGCACCATTTGCTCACATGGATTTTCTTTCTCCTGTAGTTGTCTTCACTCCCTTGTTGGAAAAGCGATCGACCACAAAGGGGAGGTTTTGATTTCTGGACCCTCAATTCTGATACATTCACTTGAAAATCTACTGCCACATTACTGCCCCACTACTGCCCCACCACCCTCATTCCTGCAGCTTTGTGGTAAGCTGAGACATAAGAAGTGTGAGCCTGCCACCTTTGCTCATCTTTCTCCAGAGAGTTTTGGCTGTTTGGGGTGCCCGGCACCTCCACGTGAGTTTCAGGATCCGCGTGTCGGTTTCTGTGGCCCCCGCGGCCAGAACTGTGAGCGGACTTGCACTGATTCTGTCCGCCACTTTGAAGACGCTGTCATCTCGAGAGCAACTCTGCGACCCACGAGCATGTCTCCGTGTTTAGCGATTCAGTGGCCTTCAGCAGCATACTGTGGTACAAGCTGTGCATTTCGTGAGTGACATTTAGTCCCAAGCATTTTATTCTTTGTGATACTATTGTAAATTCAGCTGCTTTCTTAATTTCATTTCGGTTTCTCATTGCTGTGTAGAGAAATACAATTTATTTTTGTATGCTGCCATTATATCTTTCCTGAAATCATTTACTCGTTCTAATACTTTTCTTACAGATACCAAAAGATGGACAGGAGATTGTCAAGGTAAGAATGATCTCTTTTAAAAAATTTTATTTTGCAGGAACTTTGATTCTACACATTAAAATAAACTCCTACGTGTCGTTCCCCGTATGTGCAGGTTCCCGGGTCCTCAGAGAGATGTCCGCACACCCTGCCCGCCACCACGTCACCCAGTGTCTTCACCACTGTCCGGGGGGCTCCGCCACCACCCCCGTCCCAGTCCCTATTGGTCACCTCTGTTCTGTTTCCAGTGGCCAAGGGTTGGTTTTGTTTCATCTGTCCCTTTGTTTTGTCTGTTCACCTTCCACTTATGAGTGAGGTCATCTGGTATCTGTCTTTCTTCTTTTGACTTGTTTCGCTCAGCATCATCTCCTCTAGTTCCCTCCATGTTGATTCACATGACGGGATAGTTCTAATACTTTTTGGTGGAGGCCTTATTATTTTCAGTGTACAAGACCATATCATCTATGAATAGAGGTAGTTTTAGTTTGTCCTTTCCACCCCAAATGCCCTGAATTTTCTCATCTTGCATAATTTCCCCTGCTAGATCCCCCACTGCAATGTTAACGGGACTCTAGCCAGAGTACACGTGTTTGCCTTGAGCCTCATCTTAGGGGAAAGCTTTCTGTGTTATCACTGAAAGTCATGTTAGCATGGGTTTCCATGTATGTCCACTATCAGACTGAAGACGACCCCTTCTATTTATCTCTAATGCTCTTGTAATCCTTCTAGAAATTTGGATTTATGTGTTCGAAAGCTAAATCATGTGCTCCAACCTCTTAATATAGCAAAATTTGTTTTTTAATCTTTCATCCGATGCCTTTCACACTATTATAAATTTCCACATAATGGTTCCACATATTCTTAAAATATTTATTCTTAGTCACATATTTGACACTGTGGGAAATGCTGTGTTTCTTGTATTTACAAATTGTATTCCAATGTTCACATATTGATTTTATAGCAAGACGTCTCGCGAAATTTTCAGATTGATTTGAATTTATCTGTAGATTCTTCACGGGCTTTTTGTGTGTGTGTGTGTCACTGTCATGTCATCTGCAAACAATGACTCCATTTTCTTCCTTACCTTACTACACGGGCTGGGAACTCAGGGACTGTGTCAAAGACAAGTGATGTTCGCCAGTGGCCTCACCTTGTACCTGATCTCTAACACACGGCTTCGCACATTTCACAGTTAAGTGATTCCCTTTTCAGCAACATTACTCCGATGTCCTTCGGTGGGTATTTCTCGTCATTTGTCCAAACCCACTGTGGTTTGAGGCTTTCCTCTGGTTTCGGGGAACTCTTAGCCACTCTGCTTCTTGATAATCACATCACTGTCACACCTGCCAGTCCTCACTGTACCTTCGCTTGTCTCTGTCTCTGTCTTGTTATTTTCCATCCCTTTGTCTCTCAGAGCATTATCCTGGATCGTTTCTTCTGCCTTCTCCTCCCACCTGCTGATACCCTCCGCAGCAGCGTAAATTCTGCTACTGTACCCATCCGTTTGTCTCTTCTGGGTGACTGCCATTTTAGGTTCGAGAATTTTCAAACTCTGGAACTACGCATTAAATCGCTCTTCTTTAGAATTCTGGCATTGCCTCGGTTGTCTGCCAGAATCCTCAGTGCTGTCATGTTTGTCAGTGAACTTTGAACACTTAGTTATTTCAAAATCGTGTTTGACAATTCCAATGTCTGGAGTCACCGTGGGTCTTCTCCTACTGTCTGTTATCTCTGTGGCTTTTCGTTCCGATCACCTTCTCCCCTCATGAGCCTGTTTGTTTTCATGCTTTATTAGACCGTGTGATTGCAGGCAGCCATGGAGCAAGAACTGGAGAGGGCGGGTGATGTCATCTTCCGCCAGAGAAGATTTCACCGCTCCGTGAGTTTCGGCGGACACGAACAACCTTGGGTCCTCCTGACCAGTTTCAGGGATGGCCGGAGACACTGGCTTGAGTCCTAGCAGAGGCTTTCCGTCTGTGGCTTGCGTCACAACTAGGAAGCAACTCCTCAGGGTCTCAACACAAGTGAGGGGGTGCACCATGGCGCTCCTTTGGCAAAGCCTGACTTCCTGTGCCAGTCCTTCGAGCCTCTCCAGCTGTCACTGGCCCTCGAGGCTTGAATGCACCATTCTAGAGTCTGCAAACAGCCCCAGGGGAAAATCAGCTCCAAAAACCGGCCTGGCCTCCCTCCTTTCCTGGCCCTCTCTGCAGCCGGGCCTGGAAATTCTTTACCTCTTTTTTTTTTTTTCCTCTATGACGCCTTCAAGCAAGTGACTTTTCTCTTTTTCCGTTGTCTTCATTGGGAGCTGGACATGAATTCACCGATTTGTCGTCAGAAGTGCAGGTCCATCACTGAAGGTTAAAATTCGATTCTATCTTCACTTTCAGAAGTGTTATTTGAGTTTTTCCCCGCCTCGATCTGGCTGTTTTTGTAGAACGCTGCCCTGGATGATACCTTCAGTCCCTCTTTTTCTTTTTCTGAATACTTTAGACACCCTGAAGCTCACCTGTGTCGGATAACGCCCCCACTCAGGTCTCTAGGAGTACATGGTCCTGTCCCCTTTGTCACAGAACTTGTAGTGGGAGCGCCCTGACACCGCAAAGCGGGTCCCTCACAGCGGAGGGGATTTCGATCAGTTTCTGCTGATTGTCTGGGGCGCTTCCAGCAGAACCTTTCTCCGCTGAGAGCCCTTCTCCACTGAATTCTCAGTTGGAGTTAACGGCGTCTGCAGGTGTGGGCGGCAGCAGCTTCCAACCACGCGGCGATGTCCGCGGGTTCACCAGCCCGGAGCAGGTGCCCTGCCCGCCCTGCCCGTGCCAGGTTAAGAAAGAGGCCTGAGGTCCGCTGGGCCAAGAGGTGGCGTCAGTGTGTCTCGTTCACCCTCCCGTGAGACCATGACGTCGCGTCCCACCCTCTTGCGTGGCGAGGTCTTGCCGGACTCCCCGTTTTGCAAGCCTGGGGCTTTGTGGCCTGTCCCTACGGTCCATGAGGCCACGAAAACCGAGGCTCCGGGCCACCGGGTCTGCTAGTCTGCTTCCCCTCTGCGTTCCTGCCTCGACTTAATTTTGGACTCTGGGAGGCCTGCGTTTTCCACCCTCTCATAGGTGCATTGAAAAAGAGGAAA
>RJWH01007275.1:16493-42300 GCA_004363575.1 Solenodon paradoxus | reverse complement strand
GACGAGGTGCGCCGCCTGGCCGTGCGCGTCAAGGCGGAGAACAAGGGCCGCGGCCTGGAGCGGGGCCGCCTGCTGGGCCAGGGCGAGCTGCTGCTGGGCTCCCTCCTGCTGCTCTGAGGGCGGGCCGCGGACTCTGCCCTGGCGCGCTTTCCTTCCCATGGGGACTCTCGGACACTCACAGCCATTTTGTACAAAATAATTATTTATTCTTCTACTCTGACCTTTGTTTCGGTTCAATATTGGCAGTGATTATACTGGATTAATTTAATGATCACAGTAAAGGATGCAAAAATAGTGATACTTTCAAAATTCAGTAAATGGTACGGTGTACTGTGGTAATGTTTCCCTAGGTAAATTGTGGTAGAAGAACTTTTCCCTGACCCCCAATGCAAAAGTTAGTCCACCAGGAATTTTTCACAGTACTATGGAAACTGCAGCTATGTCCTGTTATCATAACTAAGGACAAACAAGCATTGCCTCCCTACTCTGCAGCTGTACATAACTGATTAGAGTTGCGGGAAGAAACTACTCATAGCCAAGGAGATGAATCTTCACCTTAGTATAAAAGGAGCTCCCCTAGACTCCCAGTTGCTCAGCTTTGAGTAACCATACCCCTGAGCCAGCACCGGTGCTTGCAATAAAGTGCTGTTTTCTCTACCTTTGAGTGCCAGTTGTCAGTCTTCTCGCTGTCTGGAGGCTCTGCCATAATAAGATAACCAATTACATTTCATGTGTTCTTCTACAGTTCCATTAGCAAGATGAATCAGGGAAGTGTTCAAAATAGAGAATATCTTGTAATGTTGTACCAATTTCCTCTTTTTAAAGTTTGTTTATTCCATAATATCCACTGAAGAATATATATATATATATATATATATATATATATATATATGAATGAGGTCGAGAAAGGAGAAGTGACTTGCTCCCATGATTTATTATCTTCTTTCTTTTGGTTTTTAAAGGAAATCGTGCAGGCAGGAATGAAGGCAGTAGGCAGGTGGGGAGAGAGGAGGAAGTAGCATTTTATGTTATTTAGTTGTTCGCACTGGTTGTCCCCCCACCTCACCACTACTCCCAAAATCAAGGTTGTGTGGTCTGCGCTCCTTCGAAGGCAGCTGACCCATCCACTGCTCCACCAGGACGCACCTGGTAAGTGATTTATTAATAGGAATTTCAGTCTAATGTAGACTTAACTACATCTTAATGGAAAAGAAGTGGAGACATGGGAACCATTTTAATATTCTAAGTTTAAACCACATAATAGTTTTACAAATATTAACTTGTTTAATTCTTAAAAAGCAATTCTAAAAGACAGGCACAGCGATCTTCATCTTTCAGAGAAGATTGAGGCAGAGTGTAAAGAGCAGTCAGGATTTGTCCCGAGATGACCAGTATTTACTTTATATACAGCAATGCCCTAACGTCTGAAGGGCTCCTCTCATTAGTGTTCCTAGATTGCAACTTCTGACAGTCGTTGACTCTTGAGTGTGGGGTCTCCTCACCTTTATGCTTTAGTGGAATAGCTAATTGAAATGATTCAGGTCAATTAAAAGAGCTGGGTCTAAGACTCTTGACTAAAGAGTAGACTAACTGACCTCAGAATCACAGAAAGAGGAAATGACAGTGACAGTCCTACAGGCACTAGCTGATCTGGGGGTGGGGGGTTTACTGTGTTTTAAAGGATAATTTTCCTTCATCCCTCAGATTCACAGTCAGGTGTATGTCTTCATTTTTTATGGACATAGGGAAATGTGTCCTTAATAAGGGCTGAAAATATTTGAATATATATAGTATGGTGTTAAAATGACTACATTTATTAGTCTGGATTCAGATATGGTTTCTGCTTCCTCTAATCTGTTGGTGGTTTTATCAAGTGATGCTCATGAAAAGTGCTATTTAGAAGAGAGTTCTGGTTTCAATAACAAGTCAGGCATAAGCTGAAAAATAGGTTATTGCAGTGGGTATTTATAATCACAGTCATCAAACAAATGTGAATAACAAAGTCATTGACTGTCAAAATCAACCATATCCAGAAGCTCAAAGTGGTTGACCAAATGATTGAAGACATAACTGTAGTTCAGATCTGTCATGTGTTCTTCTATCTATTGCAGTCAACATTTCCTTGACCTTCAACCCCAAAATCATTTTTTCAAATGTATAACCTTCCTGGTTTTAGAATTTGGTGGTGTAACTAATATTGAGTTCACATGTGTAGTACTTCTTTGAAAAAAGAAGATAGTAGGAAGGGCAAAATGGAAGAAGCATAGGAAGGGTGGGAGGGAGAAAGAAAGGCCTTTATTTAGTTGTTCATTTTGGGTTTTCATCCCATCCCTGAGTCTCAAACCCCAGTCCTGGTGGGCTGTGTGTGGGCCACACATCAGAGGCTCAGCTGCCTGAGGCACAAGGGAAACCCTGCTCCCCGCCCCCACCCCACCATATATAAGGATTTTAAAAGTAAAATGGAGTGAAAACAACTTGGTTATACACAGTATGACTACAGGAGGGTTTGTTTTCTGTTATTAAAAAATAAAGGCCAGTCACATTAATGTTTTAAAGAGTAAAACTTATTCCAGAAAATAATGCAACTACTATTGTCACAAGTAATATTTTGTGAATAGAAGTGTTGTGTTTTAAGAGATTTTCCTAAGAAAGTAAATTAATACATTTCAGTTTTTTTATGAAATAATGATATTTCCAAACAAAATCTCCACTAATGATAAGTTGTATTTGATCAAATAGATCAACTAATCAACAAGATTGTTGTTCCTGGAACCAGGGAATTTTGGAGTCCAAACCTACTTTAAGAATCACTTTCTAAAAGTCTATATATCATAGAAGGGAGTTTAAGAAACAAATTGTAGATTGCCCCAAATCACGTAAGAGTTGGATCTAGGATCAGTTTTATTTTCATTTTGCTCTTAAGCTTAATGAGTCTTTGAACCACTGCTTCCAAGAAAGGAAAAACATTTGTGTATAATTTTGAGTCACTGAACTTGTTTGATTTTCTTGCTTTTAAGACATCTTTACCCACCCTGGTGGTTCAGACAGCTGGGGCATAGTCCACTTAAAAGTTCAACCAAGGACGCAGGCAACAACCAAAAATAAATAACAGTGCTTCCTCTTCTTCCTTCTTTCCATTCCTTAAAAATTCCTCTTCCTCAAAAAAACAAACAAAACAACACACAGCAAAAATTATCGCTCCTTTCCCTTCTCAAAAGAAAAGAAAAGAAATCTTATTTGCAAGACAAATTTTTGTGTGCCTTTCTGGGGGCCAATTTTAATTTGATTTTCATTTTGTTGCCCTCCTGTGAATCCACCTCAAATGTTTTGTCAGGTATTTTAATTAACTTTCTACCCTCTCAACTAAACAAACACCAATCTAAGACCAGAACACAGTGACCTTGAAGATGTCTGCTAATATTAGATTATGGTGAATATCCACTTCACAGAAATAACTGAATACAAACATCTGAGTATATAAGGTCTAAAGGTATTTTAGAATAAAAAAAGGAAAAAAAAAGAGAAACAAATGTCCTAGCGATAATGAAGTTGGGAGTGTCTGGCAATGATAAGTTGGTTGTGGAAAACTGCTTGAATTTCCATTTTTCTCACTGAACTGTAGGCATGCACATCTTTTCCACAGTTTTTATTGCACAATTTTGGATCTCTTTGTAGTTTATATATCTGAACATATCCAAAGAAAATAGGCACAATAGACAGGAAATACGCTAGTTTAAGTACGAATTATAAAACCAAATTGATAGCTGTGTCCCTTGTTTTTACAAATATAATGTATTCCATACCTACAATCTTACTTTTACTATGCTTCAAATGTAACGAGTAGATTATTTCTTTTGAATTTAGTTTTCTCTTACACACATTTCAACACTTCTTAAAATATTTCCCCCATATCCACTCCCAGGACTTAGTGCAAGATATTCTTTGTGATCAAAGATAATTGAAAGAAAGAGCAAAAAGTGGCAACTATGTGATCTCTATGTTATCAAAGCAATTAAAATATGTAAGTGACAAAGAGACATTCAAAAAGCTCGTTTAAAGCATCATTAAAGCAAGATTCTGGATTTCCACTGTAAATAAGACAAGAAGGTCCTTGCTATAATGGAATTTTCAACAGAGAGGGTAGGGGTGAAGTTGGAGATGGACAGTAAAATAATATCAGTAGTGTTTTAGAAAAGAAAATGTGGTCGGGAAAACATGACTAGGGCAGAGTACCTTGGACAGGAGGATTAAGAAAGGCTTGTAGATTCATGTTCCAAGGGACAGGGGGAACACCAAAGAAGAATGACTAAATAAAAATAAATTGCTTATTCCTCCTGTCTCCTCATGCCTGCCTGCCTACTTGCTTTCATTACTGTCTGCATCTTTCCTTAAGAAAAAGGGCAGGAAGGAGGAGAGGGGAGGGGAGGAAGTATGTGTAAAGCTCTGACCAGTGTGCCTCCAAGCTCATGAGTTCCAACAGACAATCTAAAGCAACTATGTTAACTGCAAAATGGCTCATGATGTTTGAAACTATTTTGCATGTGAATTAGCGAATTCCCACTAGCTAGGAATTTTACTACGGCACTGTAATAGTTCTGGCATTTAACATAAAGAGAATAACAAACTCAGATTAAGTCTTCTGGGGCAGGAGGTAACATGATTTGGGGGGGAAATTTTATGGTTTTCGCAACACATTTTTAATCTTTATGCCCTTAAAACTTCTCAACAGCCATTTGTGTTACTTATTTTTATTATACCTAGGGTAGACACTGTAGGTTGGCTTCTTCAACACTTGTATCCAACCCCTTCTTGCTCTTTTCAGTGGTATAGAGGCTCGATAACAAAAAATTGCCTTCCAGAACCCTGTCCGGCTAAGGAAGCCTGTGTTTCAGCAAGGGCCCTTGAAACAGGAACAGATCTACTGAACGGTGACCCCCTTCCTCTCTCTGCCTGCTGGAGCAGTTTGCTGTGGAAGGACTGTCACCACCAATGAGTGCAGAGAATCATTGATTGTCCACACCTACTCTGGACAGCCTAACCCACAATTTGCATCTTTGAGACAAATATATCCCTTACTTGCTTCAGCCAGTGTTGGGTTTTCACATATATACATATACATATATATACACGCACAATTCTAATGGATACAGCACTCATTTTACAGAGAAATTTCCTTATTTGAGAAGAATTAAACAAGATGCCTAAGATACGCAGCAGATACATCATTAATTTAACTTGCTGACCTCTCATACTTCCATCTTTCTTTCATCTCACTATCTTCAGTTAGCTAATTAAAAAAAAACATTTTGAGGTACAATTCATATACACTAAATTGTACTTACTTAAAGCATATAAATTCATGAATTTTGACCCATGCATGCTCCCAAAAACCATCACCTCAGTTAATATGAACACATTCATCACATTTTGTTTAATCCTTCTGTCCAGCCCCTCCTCACCTCCCTTCTCTGATTCCCAGGAAACCACTCTGCATTCTGTAGCTATATTAGTTTGCATTATAGTATTTTACATGAATGAGAAAAATATATACATTAGTACATATATACTTTTTCCATATATACGAAGTATATATATACATATATATACATATATATGTATGTATGTATATACATACATATATATGGGGAATCTGCCTTAGCGTTTTTTTTAAAGGAAAGGTGCAGGCAGAAATGAAGGCAAGTAGGTAGGGGCAGGAAGAGAGCTGGGAAAAAAAGCATTTTATTTTATTGTTTATTTAGTTGCATACACTGTTTGCTTCCCTCCCACCCATCTCTGGACCCAAGACTTGAACCCAGGGTATGTGGCCTGTGCTTCTTCAGAGAAGCTTCTGCTTCACTTAGCATTTTTATTCTGAGATGTATACCATTGTTGCCAATATCAGTAGTTTTTCTTTTCCTTCATATTACTCAATCGGTGACTATTAAATGAATAAGCCACAATTTTTTTTGTTTATTCCCGTTTGTAAATGTTTTCTATTCTTTGTGCTTATTTGTTTTGTCGTTTCCTCTTCCCCTATTTTTCTACCTTGCCTTGTTTCAAATGACCATTTATTTTATTTTAAAGAGATAAAGGAAAGAAGGAGGGAGAGAGAAAGAAGCACTTTATTTATTTATTTATTTATTTGTTTGTTTGTTTGTTTGTTTTGTCATCCTCAACCCCCACCCTCGCCCCAGGTCACAAACTTGGGTCTTTGGACTTTACATGGTCCACACCCCAGCATCTCAGCTGCCTAAGCCACAAGGGCACCCCCTAAATGGACATTTTATAGGTTTTCATTTGCTCTTCTCTCAGGATATCTTTAGTGGTTACTCTGGTGTTTACAGTTTACATTTATAGCTACTCTAAATTCACTTTCAAATAACATTATACTGTTTCATGGGTAGTGTAGGTATAAGAGTATTCACTGCACTTCTCATGTCTTAAACATTTTTGGCATTTATTTTATTATTACTCTCATTATTTTTGTTACTACTTTGAGCAAACGCTTATTTATTGAGTTAACTAGGAAAAAGGAAATATTTTATTTTGCCTTCATTCCTTTTCTCAGCGCCTTCTTTATGTAAATCTGAGTTTCTGAACTTTATCATCTTTTGTTTCCTTGAAGAACTTCTTTTAACATTTCTTGAAAGGCAAGTTTACTGGTGATGAATTCACTTTGTTTTTGTTTATTTTTATTTCTCCTTCACTTCTGAAGGATATTTTCACTGGATATAAAATTCTACTTTAACATTTTTCTTCTTTCATTTCTTTAAATATTTCACTTCAGTCTCTTCCTGAGTGCATGTTTCCTGACGAGAAGTCCAAAGGAATTCTCTTTAATCCTCTGTAGCTTAAGTATTTTCTCCCTTTGGCTTATTTTAAGATTTTTCTTTGTTTTTGATTTTCTGCATTTCGACTGGGATACACCTAGGTGTAGATTGTTTAGGTAATTATGATGCTTTATATTTCCTGAGTTTCATGTCTGTCTTCTGGTATCCATCATTCACTTTAGAAAAGTCTCATCCATTTTCACTTCAAATATTTCATTTGCTCTGTCCTCTCTCTTCTCTCCCATTACTTATTACGTCTTTTGAAATTATAATTCTTACTGATTCTCTTTTGCATTTCTGTTTTCTTCATTATTTTTTCTCCATTTGGGAAGTGGTTTTTGTTTTTGTTTATTTTTAGTTTTTTTTTTATTGTAGTATTTTTTCTACACACTAAAATAATTTCCTATGTATAAGTTCCCCATTTCTCAGATATATTTCAACACACCCTGCCCTCCACCACATCACATCTGGGAAGTTTTTAAGAACATAACATAAACTCACAGATTCTTCCCTTGATTGTGCCCTTTTAGACTGTAAATCCCAGCAGTACTTCACTCTTGCAGTAGTTTACATCCATGTCCCAGCCATTTGTAAAAGTGGCCATGTAAATAGTCCTATTAGTTAGTGACTTCCTATCAAAAACATCTGTTCCAGGTAGGCTGATCTTGGCTGTGCTCCTCCTTAATCTCCTGTCTCTCTACAGATTTTAGGGTGATGGTTAATACTGCTACCTCAAATCTAGGATAAGTCCAAGAAAAGTAATCAATTTCCAATCTGTTCAGCTTTATTTCTCGTTTTAACAATGCGAGTGACAACTTTCAAGCTCTTTGCATATTGGAGCTCCTTCCAAGTTAAAGAAAAGAAGCTGACCTCATTCAGGAAACTTGCAGAATCAGTCTTGATTCACCTACTGATGAGAATTTAAATTGTTTCCAGATTTATACTATTATGAATACAGCTGCTATGAATAGTCATGCATGAGATGTTGTGTAAGCATGTACTTTACTTTCTCTCAGGTAAATAACTAGAGTGGAATGATTGGAACAATATGTAATAGTTGTGTATTTAACATTTTAAGAAGCTGACTAATGATTTTTCCAAAATGGTTGTTTACTTTTAACATCCTACTCACAACATAGGACAGTGCTGTTTACTTTGTATTCTTGACAGTGCTTGCCTACTTGAAGGAAACATACAGCCACAGTTTCTGCTTTTTGTTATCTACATGTTGTTATAACCAGACCCCTCAATAATTTAATTGAGTTTTACTTTAATAATTAAAAAGCAGTCATAACAATTTGGTAAGAGCCACATTTAGTTCAGAATTTCAAAGTAAGGTAATCATTATTTTAGTATAGGGTATCCATAAATGCCTAGGTCCATTAAAAATCCTAGAACATCAGAATTTTAAAATATTCAATGACAATTCAATAGCTTTCAGGGTCAATAAGAATTTCTTTCCTAAAGCTATTAACTTAGTCATTTAAAAGCAGTATTGATAAAAGAGTTTGTAATAGACCAGCATCTCATTTTGAGAGTCAAATAAAGGAACAAATAATTATATAGCTAGAGAAGCGCCTGAATATGGATAGGGCTTAGTGACCCTCTTGTTTTTCTTCTAAGTAGGTTAATAGAGATCACCTTTGTCAAGGAATTGACAATCCCTCCTTTCCTTTCTGTCTTACCCTGCAGCTGGTGAAGCAGAAATACGATCTGTCTGCTGACATCAGAGCCTCAAACTGCTGCAGAGCCAGTTTCTTAACAGTCATTAGTCAAAGGCTGCACTTCATCTACAAATGTGGTGTTGAATGATGGACCCCCAGTACTTTGCAACCAGTTTACAAGTGTTGATAAAAATTCTTTTAAAGAAAATCTTACATTCAAAATCAGAGGGAAGTGTATTCTCGATCTCAGCTGGCATTTATGATCTATGTCTCTTGCTCATGTCAATTAGCCTTTCTACATATCATTTGTTCATTAGAGGGGGACAGCAGTATTTCCTACCCCTTGGCATGATTGTAAGGTTTAAAGGAAATAACATACTCAGTCCTCAGCACAGTGTCTGGTATGTAGAACCACTCAATAAATGTTAGTTCTATTTTTGGCTTCTTCATGGTGTTAGGGACTTTCCCCCCAGTTTCTAGGAGGTTCAGTAAGTTTATTCTATAGTAAAGACCCTATAACAGATTTAGTATATAAATTATACTCATATGAGTAATTTGAGAAACCACATACAATTCCAAAGTAAGTTTACAAATGCCATAGACAAGGAATCTTAAAAGAGGGGTTCAGGAAATGAGAAATTTTCTGGCATTTAATACTCATCATGTTCCAGATACTATGTTAGAGACACTTAAATCTCTTTGTATTAGATCTCTTTTTGCCATAGCCCTGTGTGGAAGAGCTTTTAATGTAGATCCCAATGCTCAGGGAAGATGCATAGTCATACACTGGTTGAGGGGAAGACAATGATTTGAAATTGTGTGCATCTGATTACAAAGTCTCTGTTAGACCTTGGGTATGCAAGAGAGAAGCCAGATTTGGAGCTGGAGGAAAAGGACAAGGGCAGCCTTAGAAAAGCAACTACATTTTGGATCCAAGACTCCCAAGACAAGATATATTCTGGAAACACTGCTTTTTAGCTCCTGGGAACAGCTTTGGAGATCATGCTGCCACCTGCTGATAACTTTGACTTGCTAACTTCTTGCACATAAAACTAAAATATAAGTGTAACTGTGCCTTGTAACAATTAGAAGATAGCAGTTCATCCTATGTCAGTAGTCACGATTGATTCATTCTTAATAATATCACATTGTCCTTGGATAACACTATTTATCTTTTAAAGATATTTGACCACATGCTTAACTGTGAGCGGCAGCAAGCTAGATGTGTGAAATTTTCTAAAAGCTGGCTAAATTAAAGTTTTATGCTTCAGAAAAAAAAATGACTAGTTTTGAATCAAGATAGATCTATTACTTTTTATTTTATGTAATCCATTTCTCTAAGCTTGAGACTGAGGCCTGAGAGTCTTTACTAGACCAAGGCCCTGAAATGTGATAAAAATGTACCATCCTTAAACATTTTCATATACTTGCAAACACACTTAGAGAATCTAAGTCCATAAAATACAACAGAATTAAAACTCCAAGTCAGCTTAGAATATAAAAATGTTATGCAATATTCTCATTTTATAGATGAAAAAGAAAAAATGAGACCAGATATGAAATTTCCCAGGATCTTAAAGGCATCTCCTGACTCACAAACTAGAGCTCATTCTGCTTTCACATGCTATAGTACTGACTGCACAGAAGGTTTTTTTTTTTTTAATATCATTGAAGAATATTGTGGAAAAGTGATGACCACCAAAACACAATCATTCTCCTGCCACTCTGACCTAAATTAGTTTTTGCCTTTGCCTACTACTTTCCAGTCTTTCTACATATGTCTATATGCCTATATATAAATATATATATACATATATATATACACACACTCACCTATATATATATGTTTCTAAGAATAGTACAGATTCACAAAGCATCAATACACATATCTATTTTTCATTTATGTTTATTATTTAAAGTGGTTCATGTCACTAATACTCTTACTATTACCTAGCCCTAAAAGTAAATATATAATAATGTGGCTATTATTTTTCTTCTTTTGATTTTTTCTCAGAATAAATTCTAAGTGATGAGATTTGAGAATCAACATTTATAAACATTGCTATAGCTTCTATACACATTGATAAATTGCCTCTTATGGTTGACTACATATCTTTTTTGCAAAGTGAAATGGGAAAAGAAGGGTGGGGTGGGGAGAAAAATTCTAAATATAATAGGCTTGTGATTGAAGAACTTAACTTGTTTGCAGAAGGCATGGTGTTCCCAGAGATAGCATAGCACGTGAAAAGGAATGAAGATGGCTTGGTTGCTATGGTTAGTAAATCTATTATTGTTATGTATTAATGGATATTAGGGGTTCTTTCAGAAAGCATTTGCTGGTCTGGGCTGCTTCTGAGCAAGGGTCCCCTTCCTCTTCAATCCCCTCTCCCCCTACAGCATGATGTAGATTATAATAATAGCCTCTAAAAAGCAAAAATGGTATTTGCATTTAGGGTGGAAAAAAAAAGTGCTTCCTTTCATTACTGTTTTATTAAGTGCTCACTCAAGTACCTGGATAAAGAACCAGGAAGAACAATTAGCTTAGAGGCATCACACCCAGTTAAATAATTTGGAGGACAATAAATTGCCTCCATGCAAGTATGCTTTTTAACTTATCTTTTTAAAATCTAATTTCCATTGTGAATATGTTTGATGTGTTTTTCCATTGCTATGTTTAACCAGGAAGATTTTTGTATAATCATTAACTCTTTTCATTTGTATGAATAGTGTCGACTTTGGCAAGTGGTGAGGACAGGAATGTATTTTAACAGATCCTGATACTCAGAGAAGTATCAGTCAGGTCCCCTTGGGGATATTAACAATACAGCATATTTAATGATTTGGAAAATCCTCTGTGGACCTCATGATAGAAAGAAAAAATTAGAAAACTAGAAATTTGAACTGAAATGTCAGAAAATTCATGACCATGAGTTTAACTGCCATGCCTGCCAGGTAACCCCAGCAATATTAAATTACAGTGTCAACAGTGTTGTGGAAATGTGCTGCTTTCCAAATACTGGAGTAAACTCAGACTTAAAAAAGACTGCTATAAGTTTTAGTTGAGCTCCCAGGATGAGCTCAGCAATTGTGCCAGGCACCATTAGGGATATTAACAATACAGTATGTTTAATGATACTCAAAAAACAATGATGACAGATATAGAAGACATGGGTTCTAGTTCTTGCTCTGTAGTCTATAAGCAAGTCATTCCCTCTTTGGATCTGAATTTCCTCATTTAGAAAATGAGAGATTTGGAATACTTCCAGGTAGAGGTATTATCTCCAGTGTAAGCTCCCCAGAACTTTCTGCCAAGGTGAAAAGAATGCTAAGACAATGTCTGAGGGGGAGAGAACTCTGTGATTGATTAGCTGTGTCTATATAGGCTCACACTGCCTGTGGACATGTGCTAGTATTAATTGACTCTGGTCTCAGGAAGTCTCCAGGTCTGATATTCTTTGATGTTGAAGAAATTAAGTTTCTTTCTCCCAAGTAACTTTAATTCTGTTCAGGGGAAAAAGACTATCAACCAGAAATTATAGTGAATAAATCAAGACAGAATAACTCTAAGAGTTAATTTGTGTGTTATAGATGATAAATCTTAAAATCCAGTGACTAGCAATATTAATAAAGATTTGGGTAGTCAAAGATACTTTATTGTAGGAAAGAATACCGGAGTTGGATATTGAGAACAAGGCATCATAATAATATAATGACTAAAAAATATAAATATTTAATTACATAATGCTTCAGTATCTACAGACTATTTTGTCATATGCTATAAATGTTGAGAGGATTTCAAATGTGTTTTATATTTTTAGGATGTTTTATAATTTACAGAGTTTCACAATCATGATAATATTTAATCTTCTATCAAGTCCTACAGGTAGGTATCGTTAGCCATATCTTACAAATTAGGTTCCTGAAGTTTAGTAAAGTGACTTTCTCAAGAAAGATCACGAAGTTAATAAGGGGACATAAGGGGAAATAAACCAGATCTGGACTTAGGGAGGTGTATCAGTTAGGGTTGAGCACAAAAAAATTAAGTTCCTATTAAATTGGGAAAAAACTTACGTAGCCATGTAATGAGAATGCACCAAAGTTGGTTTTAAACTAATTCAAACAATCAACAACATTCTTTAACAAGCCAACCCAGTGTCAATGTCAGGCAGTCAGAGATGGACTCACTTCAAAAAACCTGCCTCTGAGTGACAGCCAATCAACCCTGGTCTCGAGCTTCTTTAGAAAACATCAACACATTTATGCCTATAATATTCCTCCAGTCCCTGAACTTCATGCTTCCCCAACCCCTTGTATCTACTAGCTGACTTCTCTGCTCAGAGAGATGGTGCCTGACCAACACAGCTCTCCCTTGCTGTAGCAAATGATAAATTCCCCTTCGCTTTTTAAATTTCAGATAATGAGTGGTGGTCTCATTGCCCACGTACAAGATCCAGTCATGTAACAGAAACCAGCTGGATCTTTCAAAGATAAGATGATACAGTGAAGGGCTTACCCAAAGAGGAAAGTCTGTGACAGCGAAGAAGGATTGCTGAGATAACCCAGATCCTAGAAACTCGAGATCACGTACAAGCAATTGAACTGCTGGTTACACAAACATATGTATTTAAATCACAACAAACTTTCTTCTGGACACTGGGATACAGCAAAGCACAAGACAGATGAAGCCTGCGTTCTCACCAGGTCTACATTCTAGGTGGGTTTGGAGAAAGACAGAGTTTTAAAAAAATAAAATAAACAAGGGATGATAAGTAACATGAGGATGATACCGCAGAGAGACGTGACAAATTGGGGTCAGGGAAGGCCTGCATTAGATGATGGTGATAACACGGAGGCAGCTCAGGCCAATCCAGCCTGGGGGCAGAGCCACCCCAGCAGAGGGGACAGCCCTGTAAATGCCCTGACTATTTATCCTAGGAGGCCACCATCAGCGCACAATGTCGCCACCTCTCTGTCAAACTGCTCACTTCTGAACACCAAAATCTCTTTGAGATGAGTATTAGTTATACCTCAGTGGAATATTTTTTTCTTTCTTTTGTTTTAAATTACAGTTGGGAGCAAGACAAATTCTATACAATGTGTATATGACTGGCTGGATGATTGGTCAACTGTTTCCACCCTGAGACACCATAAGGGTGGAGGGATGGAAACTTGAGGGGTGTAGGAACTTGCGGGGAGGAAAACAGGAACAGATGGTGCTGTTTACTTCATCCACCTTTGCACACGTGAGAAATGCTTGCGAAATTTCTAGGAAGGGGGCGTTGCCAGAAGGGGGAAAAAAAAAAGGTAATTACTAGTGATAACAACATCAATAACCCTAATCATACGTGGGTGGTTGAACTGGAATTAGAAAACCCAGCTTATCACATACTCACACACCTGTCATTTATGGTAACTGGACTTAATAAAGGGAGAGGGACTTTTCTGAGCACAGCCTCTGTTACTATTTCTCAGCAGTGAAACTCTTGATGAGGCTAACTGGGAATCTGTCTCCCTAAAAGCAGTTGAAAAGATTAAAAGCAGGAGTAGGGGGAGGCATTGGGTGGGAATGACTGAGTGTGAGACAGACTGGAATTCCGAGTTTACAGAACAAGAGAGATGGAGAGTTCTTCTTGATCTGGATGTGTGACTCCTCTGGATCCAGCCTCCCCGTCTGTGTAAAGGAGGATGAACTCATGTGGTATCTAAGTGAACTTTTTACTGAATATACTTTTTGCTGAATCTTTCCTTTAAATGGAATCATATGAAGAAGCATAGCATCAAAGCTAATTTTAAAGAACATACTCTGGTTGATGAAGAGGGGGAGGATTCCCATTCATTCGTCTATTTGTTCATTCATTCACTCACACAGATAGCGAATCTTTTTTGAAATTCTATTATGTGCCAGGTGGTTTTCTAACCACCTGAGAAACATCAGTGAACAAGATAGACAAATATCCCTGTCATTGTGGAACTTATGTTTTAAGTGGGTAGGTTTAGAGATGAACATAGTGACAATAAATTCTATGCTGTGTTAGAAAGCCATACATTTAACAGAAAAAAGTAAAATTAATGAAAGGACGGGAAATCCAGAGCATGCAATTAATGGTGTGGGAGAAACAGCAAGGAAATCAGGGCAGGACTCTTGGGGAAAGCATGTTTTGAGCAAACAATCCAAAAGAGATCGAGAAAACCACCAAATGCATATACCTGGAAGAAAAACAGCCCAGGAAGAGAGCAGCCTGAGCAAAGGCCCTACCTGGAAACCTGTCTGCACTTGGAGGAACAGCAAAGACCTGCAGGTAGCAGGAGTGCAGTTTGTGTGGAGCAGGGAGGCGGCTGAGGTAAGGCATTGGGGGCAAGGTTGTGTGAGGCCTTGAAGAGCCTCGCCAGGAATTTGGCTTTTACCCTGAGTGAAATGGGAGTTCGCCGCTTGGTTTTGAGCCAAGAGTGACTTGATGTGATTTCTGTTTTAACAGGCCTGTTTTTGGTGTTGAGTATATACTAGAGGACAATGAAGATGGGAGCAAAGAGCCAGTTAGGAGGCTAAAGCCTAATTCTGACCAGGATGGTGGGAATGGAGGTGCTGAGAAACATGTTTAGGGTCTGGACATAGGTTCAAGGCCCTACCCCTCAGCCTCCAGCTCATTCCCAGGACAGTTTCCATAACACCTTCTAGAATCTCCCCAGCTTCTAGGCACACAGTGTGCAAATTCTTGGGAGTCTGACCTCCAGGTCCTATTCTCTTGGTCTCCATCTCAAGGAACCGCCTAGGGGAGTATGACCTACTCAACCTACTTTTATTCTGATCCAAACATTTAAATTTTGCAGAATGAGAAATATTTTGATTTCTAAATCATCACCAGAGTCTGCCCCAAGTTCACCAACAGCATCTCTCGCTTCGAGGACAGCCTCACATGCTTCTTTACAGGCAGTAACTCCAATGAGGGCCTCACCCTAGCAGTAGTGTCAGTTGCACATGCGCCGTCCCAGCTCCTCTGCCTGGAGATGACAGAAAAGCACCAGCATCAAGTCCCAGATCCCTCCACAGATGCCTCTCTCCTTCCTGTACTGCCATATTCTTGATAATTCTGTGATAACGCAAGTTCTCAAAGGAAATGGTTGTTTCTTCCTATCTATGTGAATAAATCCACACAGAAACAATACTCTAAGCAGCAAAATTGCAGAGTCGAAATACTTGATGGATTGAAATTAAAATTCAATTGTCCACTCTAGTCAGATTTTGTGCTCAACTGTTTATGATATGGACTGAGGGTCATAGAAGGCCCAGCCACCTACATTTTCTGCCCTGTAGGCTTCTATTATTTCTGAAATTATCTAGATTTAAGCCAAGGAGTCAAACAGGATTTCTATCAAATACCAAATGTAATCAACTAGTAACAGCTACTGGAGCAATATGCTGATAGAGGAGTCACATTCATGTTCAACAAGAAGAAAAACAAACTGTAGTTGATTAGTTATGTCTGCCATGAATACAGGATAGGAAGATATTGTCATGCATTTTATCCCTGTTATAAACTTTTTACATTAAAAGTTCCTATATTCAGAAAATAATGATTATAACACAAATGTGAATGGAAGTTACCAGCAATGAAGCCAGCTGAGCAGCCATCCAAATGTTATGTATGTTTTGAAGGGTAAATCCAACTTCTTAATTATGTATCTGAATCCTTAAATTGGTTATAACCTGGTCTAAATCTACTTGGTTAGGAGTTAATTGTTGAATGCATATCTGATAACATTCAACCTTACTCTTCTATTCATAGTCTTTTGGCATATAATATTTTTCATAAAAGTTACTTTTGTGTCCTCAGTAAGGCACTTTTCAGATATTATCTCAAATTCTCACCTCAACCAAGCAAAGTACATGAGTTTATGTCATTTTTTAATAGAAGGTTCAGGAATGTCATGCAGCTACAAGCGAGAGATAAAGGTTCTGATCCAGTTCTGTCCCCCTCCAATGCTTTGCTCTTTCTTTCAAAAGTTTGAGATTGACTCTGTGAGCTCATGCACAGACTCTTGCAGGGAGAAATTATCTGCTAATGTATGTCACCAGCTGACAAATGATGAAGCTGTTCATCTCAAAGATGACTCTAGGAGCTTAAGCCTGGTGATCTGTGTGATTTCACTAAGTAAATTCCCAGCAGCAATTAACATTGATTAAATAAAGACTGAAGCCCTTACCCAATCATTTGTTTGCATCTCTTCAATAAATGGAAATGTCAGCTGGACGTGACGCGTTTCATTCTGCTAGTGATATTTTGAAAGACAACTATTTTCTCAGAGCACATATATCCTTTCCAGTCCCCTCCCTTCCCCACTCCTCCCCAAGCCACTTCCTCTTGGAGCCACGGCTGGGAAGTCTGACAGGTTTCCCAATGCTGTGTGGGAAACTTCCTAGAAAGATACCTGATTTTCAGGTCTGCAAATTTGATCTCTATAAGGCAGAAACGTTTAACTGCAGGTTTCCACTGACACAGGTAATATGAATTTAGTGCATAAAAAGCAAAATGCTTGCTTTCAACCTCTTAAATAATACTTGCAAGAGGGAGTACTGAATTCAAACATGGCCACTTCACCCAGAAGCATCTGATACCTAAATGCCTACTGTGTGATCCTTACTGCACTAACCTCTTTAGAGAATGCAGTTGGATCAAGGGATTCGGGGTTCACAGAGCAGTGTGGACATGAAAACATTTGGAAAATATCAGGAAAACAGTAAACACGATAAGGCAACTTTTCATATGACAAAGACTACTTTAAATACCATATGTATTTGTTTGTGTACATGTATGTGTTAAAATTTGTAACAGCATCAATAACTAGCACTGTTTCTATCCCCATTTTGCAAATGAGGAAAAGGAGGTTGAGGTCACATTGCTAGTAGAAGACCAATGTAGAATTTGAATCCAGACTCTTAACCACAACCCTTCACTGCCTCTTGTGTTAACCAGCTAGTGCAGTGACCATCACAGTAAATAAATCTGTGATGCAGGGAATTTAATGTAGCTTGTACAATGTAGGAGAACTTCAGGGAGGAGGCGTGGATTTCTGTGTTTATATCTTAGAAATCTGGCTGAGTCTCTGGGGTCCTACTTCCTCGTCTTGAATACCTGATTCACCTCTTAATAGCATTGTGACCTTGAGCACTTTTTTTTTTTTTTTAAGGAAAGTTGCAGACAGAAATGAAGGTGTATAAGCAGGCAGGCAGGAATAGAGAGAAGGATGAAATATTTTTATTTAGTTGGGTCCTTGGGATGTACGTGGATTGTGCTCATTGGGAGGCGGTGGACCCAGCTGCCACTCCACCAGGGTGTGCCAACCTTGGACACACTTCTTAACCTCTCTGTGCTTGTCTCTTCAAAGGTAAACTGGAAATAGTAATTGAGGCTATAAAAAATTATTGGAAAAAATTCTGGAGTGATTGTGAGAACAAAATACAACATTGGGGTAAAGGACTCACGGCATCACATAAGCTTAGGGAATATTCACTGTTGTTAATATTGTTTGTGATTGGGTACAGGGTATAGATAACTGTCACTTTACACTGGCAAGGAGGGTGCATTAGGACGTTTTCAAGCAGGGACTTTAATCTTCAAAAACTACTTGATCACAGTTAAATGTTCTCGCTGTCTCTTTTTCCCTCTCCCCATTCCCTACTGTGATCTCGCTTCTTCCACAGGGTGAAGGGAGTGATGGTTAGAAACCACAATTGCCAACATTTCCAACATATAGCAAAGTAGGCTGGTAAACGCACGGGAAAGAAAAGCAACACAATCTCTAGGGGAACGTCTGGCTGTTTGGGCTTAATCATGTGACCCTCCTTGGGCCAATCACTGTGGCCAAGGTTACACTGTAGGCCGCCATACTTAAGAGTCCCACGGATCAGAGGGGCAGTTCCTCCAAGGAGGCTGGTTTCCGGGAACAGAGAGCGCAGGGATGTGAGACATAAACAGCAGATGCTAGTTCTCTAACACCCATCCTTAGTGCATAAAAATAAGCTTACTTAGCTGCACTTGGTAAATAACTTTATTAATAACCAAATGACATTCTTTGTTATGAAAGAAAAGTTACTATGTAAATCAAGCTGGAAGCATAAAACCAAAAGCAACAACAACAAAAAAACAAAGATCATATTCTGCCAACATAAAGTCAATTAAAAATTCTTAGTCTGATCACTGTTAATTTTATAAATATTTTCTCTTCAACTGCCTAAATTTTCATTCTAAGTTGTGGTAACTTATTAAATTATCCTGCAGAGTTCCTTAAATAGTTTTTATTTGGGAAGAAAGAACATATTCTATCAATACCATGGGTCAGATTGTCAAAAACAAAAAATGCAAAGATATGCTTCTAAAAACCATGTCCTCAGTTTAAGATATATAATGCTATCCTAGGAAATTTACTGGTAATTTCACGTTCTCTTTTTTCATGATTTTGGGTACATGGGTAATGGAATTGATGATAATTTGCAGGTGATTTTAAAATATCTCTTGGAACTTTTGTCAAATTTTTATTTATTGAATTAATAAATATTTATTGAGGGTTCTGCCATATTATTTTCACCGATTTAAATGGAGTTCGTTGGAGGAGAAAAACAGTCAATCCTGTTCTGTCCTGGAACTCTAATGACTGCTGGAGTGGTCCCTTACATTAAAGCACTGTCAGACACCTGCAGCAAGCAGACTGGATTTAATCATGTTGAAAAGACTGTCTAAACTATTTAAAATATCAATGAATAATTGTTTACCACTTTTAGGGAATGGAACTAGAAGGGCTACTGAGCTGCTGGTCATGTTTTACTTCTTTTCTCTAAATTTAAAATTTTATCTTGTAGTAAAATGTCCATTTGATTTTTTTTGGTATAGAGCTTATGAATTTTAATACACATACAGATTTGAGGAACCACCTCTACAACCAGGATCTTGGGGTTCTTTTAGCCTCCAAGAGCTCCCTGATGCTAACCTTCTGAAGACATAATCTCTCCTAGCCCTTACCCCATTATTGATCTGTTCTCCATCACAGTAACTTGTCGCCTCTAGAGCAGCACATAAATGGAATTGTATAGTTTGTAAGATATTGAGTCTAGATGCTTTCACTTCCCTAATGCATTTGCAATTCATTCAAGCTGTTACATGTGACAATAGTTGTTTTATTACTACTGAGTAGTATTCCATTGTATGGACACATCACAATTGTTTTTTCATTCCCTTAAGGACATTTGTATTATTTCCAATCTTGGGTGATTATGAAAAGAGCTGCCATAAATAACTATGTACAGGTTTTTGTGCATGCACATTCTATTTCTTGTCCTGGGTAGTGGGCACACAAGTATTTACCTTGTGATTAATTCTTCAGCTGTATTTTTTTTCTTGTTTGTTTCTCTGTGATGCCATATTTTACAATAAAAGATGCTTTAAAATATCATTGAGAATAATAAGTGTCAGAGAAGAGAAATTTTTTAGCTAGAGGATATGATTGAAAAACAAATTTCCTTTTGGCTTTAGAACATTAAAAATAAATTTCTATTTATCATGTGCACTTACAAGATTATGTGATTCTAGCGAAGACCTCCACATCCTCTTGACTAAAAAGATGTTGGAACCAAAGAACTATCAATCACTGTCACAGTTCTTTGTCTTTGCTGATTGTGGCAGAAGCTCTTGAGGCCTTTGCCTAAAAGACTGACAAAGATTAAAACCCTTTCACTGAAGTTCTGGACTTACTGGTGAAAGTGATATTATGATCTCTGAGCATTCTAACAACCCCATTATGCTATACTTTATTTCAATAAAGGAAACCTGTGGCAGAAGTAGAGGACACCTGAATGATATGGAGTAATACCACTGTACTTCCAATACTTTAAGTATATATTAATTTTAATTAGTGCTCTGCAATTTGGTCTTACAAAATGCTCAGCCTCTTAGGAATTAGGGAGGACTTAGGTTCCCATGTAAATCACCAGATGATTTATTACATCTAGGACATGGAATAGGGTATAGAAGTGCTTTAATTGTTTTGGTATTTCTCCCCTCCATTGCCTTGAAAAACAAAGAAAATAAAAATGTTCAACAGGGCCATGATGATGTGACCATTGATCTCTATTTAAGTACAATTTTGTTGTATGAGTAATATAAATAATTTCATATGCATTTGAAAATGCAATGACCCATTCAGTGTCTGTGATTTATACAATTGAAATATTCTAATCACTTTGGCCTTATTGGCCCACAGGCTGAAGTCCTCACATTGGCCGCATTAGTTTAGGGTCACTTCCATGACTGAGTTTTCTTTGGAGAGGCACGGAGGGGAGTGAGCAGAGAGTTTCATGCCATGAAGGAGTTAACTCTTCAGCATCTGAAAACTGGTTTAATGGAGCAAGTGTCACAGATAGACGGCTTGACAAGTTACCATTCATTTTGGGTCAGGGTAACCTGTTAGGACTGGGTACTTATTGGAAGGGCTGGAGCTCACTGTTGGTAGACAATAGGAAGTCACTTTAAGTCCTTGATAAGGGGAATAAAACAATGAAAAACATAAGATGCCAGTAAGAAACCCAGCGTTTCAAGTACTGTCTTTTATTTTTAGAGATCTAATTGACATATAACATTGTATTAGTTTTAGCTTGATAGCATAGTATATGTATATATTATTAAATAATTGCCACAATGAGTTTAGTTCACATCCTTCACCACACAGTTAAAATATTTTTATTGTGACAGGAAATTTTAATGTCTACTCTCTTTAGCAACTTTCAAAATTTATGGGCACAGTATTGTTAACTGTGTATACTGTGTATAAAACAGTATATATACTCTATGTTACACAGTATAGTCACCATACTGTACATCCCTGGGATTTATTTAGCTTATAACTGGAAATTATGGAGATCACAATTTCTTTATCTATTCACCCATCAATAAACACTTAGGCTACTTCCATTATCTTGACTATTGTGAATAATGCTGCAATAAACATGAGATAGACAGATAGCTCTTCAGCACAGTGTTTCCATTTCCTTTGGAAATATATCCTGAAATGGAATTGTAGGGGTTCTATTTTTATTTATGAGGTAACGTCATACTGCCTTCCATAGTGGCTGTACCAATGTATACTCTTGGACCTTGGTTTCTTAAAGCAAGGGGCAAAAAGCTATCTACTTTTAAACTTAAGTTCTTGGGGAAACATTGTGAAAATGTTACTTGAATTTAAAAGAATTTTTAGAAAATAAGGAATGAAGATTTAAAAGGTATTGATCAGTTAAGTAAGGTAAAACATTCTAAGTACTAGTTACTCACCCTAGTCATTCCTTGAGAGACATGAATATTGGTCTCTAATGGCCTGGCATCTGAACTGTCTTTCTGTCTCCTCGAGATTGAGTTTGGAAAGATGCAAAGCCTAGCTGTCACCACAGGAGCAGAAAAAGCCAAACTCATTTTCTCAGCCTCCCTCGTATCTAGATCAGGAGCATGTGGCCTAGACATGGCCAGTCAGCTGCCCCCATATATGGACTGACACAAGCAGGGCCAGGGGCGATGTAGCACTAGCTCGCATTACAGTATGGGCAGCAATGGCAGTGCCAGTGTTGGGGCTCATGTGGCTGGCAGCATCTTCAGGGGATGACTGAGTGGTGGGCATGCCCATGGCTCCCATTCTGTGTAGATCTTTGTTTCCCCCAGTTTTCAATCCTGGTTCTCTATTCTTCCTGGAGATCCCCTGAGAAACCAACATCCTGCCAATAAATTCCTTTTCTGTTTCAATGACTAGAGTTGTTTTCCATGCCTTGAACATTGACTAGTCCAGTGAAGGAGTACATGTTCATCTTCCTAAGGAAGGTGGTTTTCAAGTCTTTCTATCATGGGGAGAACTTTATTAGTGTATTTTAATCCTGCACGCCTCTAAGAAAATATAATCGCTGCCTCCATGTCAAAGAGCTAATTAAAACCATCTTTTTCTTATTACAAATAGGTAGTTTTTCTCAAGAAGGGCACATTCTATGTGCACTATCAGGTGAAAAATAAAAGGAACTCACCAGGAAATCACTTGAAAATGTTCAGTGGACACTCAAAAAAGTGATTTATTTTCCAAATGGCCTCGAGATAAACTTGAGTGTCTTAAACACCAAGAAGTTACATTTTCCCAGCAAGACTCAGATTCCAAAACAATAATGTTTATGCAGAAGGAAATCTTGTCAGTCCCTATTTTTTTAAATGTCAAAGTTGCCTGCATCTTTCTCGAAATCCTCATCTGAAATAACTCTACAGCATTGTTGGAGAACAGTAGCATCTGTTCTGTAAAACTGCTGTGGGCGAGGGAACTGAGGCACACTAATGAGATGCTGGATTCCTCCAGAAGGCATTCATGGAGAGATAGTCCTTTGGCCAGGAAAACACAGCAAGATTATTAAAAGCAGAGACAGGTGAGGTGCCCTATGGGACTGGAGAGTTTACATCAAGAGAATGCACACGTGTGTGTGTGTGTGTGTGTGTGTGTGTGTGTGTGTGTGTGTGCAGGACCTGTGCTGCCTGCCTCTCTCACAGGCAAAATGAATTCTGTAAAAAAAAATATATATATATATACGTATATGTATATGTGTGTGTGCGTATGCGTGTGCGTGCGTGTGTGTGTGTGTGTTATGGGCTTTGGGTGTGCTCAGGTTACCTGGAGTGAAACAGTGAGAACCTAGGAGTGTGTCCTAGACAGGTTGCTGAGTTCCCCACTAGGGTCTTTTTCAGGTTTTGCCAGTTAGCTTTCTACTCGTACATCTGCGTACTGTCCTATAGATTCCAAAATATGCTATCCCCACATCAAAGCCATTGGCAATAAAGTTTAGCAAACAATCTAACACCAAGTTGCTGGCCAAGTCAATGTACAGCACACTTGCTTTTGACAAACTTAAGTTGTAGATTTCTCAAGGAACCATTTCTCAAACCCTTTTCTATTTTTCTCACAGTGCTGAATACAAGCCTTACACACAGGTGACAAATAAATGCTTATAATTGAATATAAAGTCAGAATGATTGCAATCACAGTGATCGGAAGGTAGTAGTGACCTGAATCGTATGCAGAAAAGGCTGGGACTGCCTCTAGGACTGGGCAAATTGTATCCTGGGACCGGGGAAGGGGAACATTCCCATTGCAGAATGTGCCAACCTGCAGATTGGTTATGAAAAAATCAGTGTGATGTGACCTTTTCCTACAGAAGTGTCTAAGAGATGCTTCGTATAATTTATGGGAAGACACCACCACCATAAATGCTACAAGCAACCTGGGTAGCCCCTGGACAGAGGAATTGATGGATGGGCACTTAGCCTTGAAGAGATCTCAAACTCCTACATCACTGGAGGTGGGGAAAGGAGGAAGAGTAGCAAGAAGAATCCTTCTGAATAAACAGTTGGTACACTTGTAAAAATTTAGAAGTCAGTATCTTGCATCATCTGGGGGAGCGGGATTCATGACAGAAACCTCTGTTGTTCTCTCTTCCCAACTCACATTCCAGTCACTGAACTCAGTACCCCTTGCACCTAGGGAGGGGGCGGGTGAGAGATGGGTCTTTCATGACATACAGAGTCACAGCAACTGAATCACATTTAAGAAAAGCCACAGCTGCCTAGCAATGAGCACCAGCCTTTATCTCAGATCCTGGGGTTCCAGCCCAGCATGAGAGCAGAGGGAGCCAGGCTCAGTATGGAACAGCTCAGAAACTGGCAGATTAGGTCATTTCAAGGTTTAAAGCAAAGGTTCTCCATAGAGAATATATCTCAGAGGGCATTTTGATCATTGGAGAGAGAGAGGTTCTTTTTTTGGGGGGTTTTGTTTGTCTGGGTTTTTGTCAGCGCAATGGTTGTAAGAGCTCTGTCCACATATGGTGGGGAGACTGGAGATGCTGAACAATTTGCAATGGGCAGGACAGTTCCAAGCAACAATGAATTTTCCCAAGTCTAGTATGGCTTTTGAATATTCTAACAGGTCTTCAAATAGGCGTAACTATCTTTTTATAGTTACATGAGTCTAGATGTACATATACATACATACATACATACATATATACATATATGTGTACTGAGAGTAGTTCTTTGATCTGCAACTCATGAATATGTTTGCACCATGCTGTAACCAGTCATGTTAGTTTGTACTTGCAAAAATGTCAGAAAAGAAATTTGAGTCCCTTTAGGAGATTTAGCATATTTTTTTCAGATTTAGATGCATTCTTATTAAAATGTAGATACATACTAAGTGAAAAAATGTCATGCATTTCTTTAATGAAATTTTAAAAAATATCTATATTACCAAGAAGTAGTTCTGATTTTTAGAACAACGGTAACAAATCCAATATAGAAATTATATATGTATTAGGGAAGCCTGTTTTGTTCTCCCATTGTACTCAGATGGTTGTGTCTACTCCTGAGTGATTTCCCTTTTTCCAGTCCATCCCTTCTTCTGTATCACTTTTTGAAGGACACTGTCCCCAAGGTCTTTTTACGGTACTGGAGACAGAAAAACAAAGAAACAGATTTGACACACGGCAGGATTTTAAGACAGGAAGGGTGTTTTTTCATGAAATTCTGTCATTCCTCAGTCCAGGTCATAACGAGGTCACAACTGATATGACACTTATGAGTAAGTCCCAGCTCACTCTGTCATACTTTCTCATCTTGTCCACCATGTCAGTATGTCCTTTATCTTCTCATGTTGTCACTGTTTAGTTGAGGTTACCTCCTGCTTTCTCTTATCTCAGATAAATAACTCTGGTCTGCTGTGATGTTAGTTGGTACTAGATCCCACTTTGGTGTCCACATCATCACTGCCTTTTTCACTCTCCTTTACATCTTATATATTGTGCGGTGTCTTTTGATTCCTTCTCTGAAAATCCACTCATTTATTCTGTACAAGCACAACCGTCTGAACAGCTTATTCTGTCTTCAGGTGAACTTTACCTTGCCGTTTACACGTCGAAATGAAATTTGTCATTATTATTTTTATGTTGTTCCTCCTTAAATTGTAGTTGTGATATCATATTGCTTTTTTGAAAAAAATGTGTAGTGCAAGGGGTTTTATAACCCATAAACTTTATTTCAGAATGTATTCATATTTATTACAAAATCAAAAGAAACTAGCTTCCAAAATCAAATGAAGACTATACTTTGGCTGGAAACCTCTGGTTATCCCAGGTCTTCATCCTTCTGAGAGTTATAACCAGGCAAAACCATTTATTTGACCTATAGTCACTGGGCAAGACTTGTTAGGTATGAGGCAGTGGAGGTAATGGTAGAGTCCTCCCTCCCCCTCCCTCCC
>RJWH01007275.1:0-16393 GCA_004363575.1 Solenodon paradoxus | reverse complement strand
TAGACTGTTTATTTTTATCTTCCTTAGATGACTAGAGATGTTTCTGGGAAGTGTGTGCAGATTACATCATTCTTTTGCCTTTATCTTTCCCAGAATTCTCCCCAATATCCAGATCTTCGTGTGTGCAGGTCAAATCACCAAGTCTAAAGCATTCAGGTTGCTTCCAAACACACATTAATAGATTTTAAGAGCAGCTTAATTATTCTTTCATTAAAATGCTGTGTTTAACTATCTTTTCATTAAAATGCTATGCATGAGGAAAAGAAGTTGGGGCCTAGAGCAAGGTGTTTGCAAGTGGCATTGTGTTGAAAACATCAATTGACAGCTTTAAGCCTTAGTTACCTCAATACTAAAATAGGAATATTAAAGCTTACCTTGAAAATAAATTATGTGATGTACCTTCTACATGGTCAGGGATGTGGTAGGTGCCTATGTAATGCCTACAATAGTAGACATTGTCACCAAATGACCCGTTTCATTTTCGCCAGCATGCTTATGACAATAGATGAAGACAAATGTTTGGTAAAACTTCCTCAAAAACAGAAAAATCCTCAAATTTTCTTTCCTTCTTCCTTCCCTCCCTTTACCCTGTCTCCCTCCTTCCTTTCCTTCCTTCCTTCCTTTTTTCTTGTCAGGATGCATAGTAAGTCATACATGTATATCATAATACCTTTCATGTATGAAATTAAAACAAATATTGCGTGGAACAGACTTTACTCTTACTATAGGTAGTAGATGCTTATGTTTCCTATTCTACACCATTCTATTCCATTGACTAAATGTTTTTATCATGACCTAATATGCTCCATATGAGTGGAAAATTCCAACTCATTAAATTCTTTTTTTAAAGTAGGCTCCTGAGGAAGCCTGCCTGACTCACTGACGTCAGAGGAAGTCAGGCAACCATGGACAACTCAAAAGGAAGTGATTGTTCTCCAGGAGCTTAACATGACTGTAAACCCCAACCTAAGCTCCATTCATTGGGTTTTAACACTCGAATATGAGTTCTAAATCATGCTTTACAACTGCTTGTCATGTAACATTTGGGCAACCTTAGAGAGTCCCTTTGACATGGTCTCATCTCTGGCTGAGTCATTAAAAATGGCATATGTCCCAACATCTCTATTTGCGTCCTTCAGGAGAGAGTGTTAGTGATTTTTCTATTTTAAGCAGTGAAGGATGTGCCTTTGCAGTCTGAGGTGATTTCTGAGGCCTCTAATTGCCATGGAGTTCAGTGCAATGGGTAGGCACTTAGTGAAGTCACATTATAAAATGAGTTGCTCAAATATTTAATCAGCTGCGCATAGAGATCAGCCACACAGTTCCTTCTGTAGAGAATTCTATCCCCTGTGGCTAGCAGTTGCTATGGGTTACAGTGCTTCTGTCAAACATGAAGAAACTGAAATTGGGAGATGAGTTCCAAAAATAATTTCCTTTTGATTGAAGGAAGATTGGCACATACGGCCTTTGAGCAGAGTCCAAAAGTCACAGATTCTTGTCACCACTCTCTCAAAAGCTTGCTGGGAAATTATCAATATTTTCCTTTTCATAAAGGTTAAAATAACTTGCCCATGGATATCTAGTCAGTTAGTGAAGGAACTGAGATTCCAAACCCAAGTCTATCTTCTTTATGTCTTGTATGGAGTGTCAATTGTAGGAGAAAATACAATAGAGGAAAGCTTCAAGCTTCAAAAGGAGCCTGAAGTCTAGTGGGGTAATTCATAAACATGTACGAATAGAGACTGAGCAAAGGGCTATTGTGATGTGCAAAGTACCAGAGAAATGAGACGCAAGAGTAATAAAAAGTCAGATACATTGAATATGAAATTTATTTTTCAGTAAGGAAATCCTAGTATTTCCAAAGTTTCCTTTTAAGAAGATCCCTCCTAATTCAAACATTCAATTTATTAAATGGGCCTTAAATACATGAACCAGTGCTTAAACTTTAAAAGTCTCCTTGGCTATAGAAAGATTAAGGTGTCTTGCCATTGGCCAAGCCTATCATTTAAAATTTGAGAAGCTGTATATCCTCCCCTTTCTAAGAAAATCAAATTCAGATTTTTTTTTGTTCATCTTCCTCAGTTTCCTTTTTGGTGCCTTCTTTCCTTTGGCAGTAACCTTGATATATGTCAGCCTAAAAATGGAATATAAATTTTCTTTTCCCAAATAATTCAAAGGTAACAAAGAAGGCTAAATCCAATGTTCTGCATCTCTCCAGTCATCTCACACATTCTCACAATCTGATAGATACTTAAAAAATATTTTATTGATGGAACATTATATAGGTTTAAGGTGTCCCTCATTGTAAACCAACATCTGTATGTAATATATAGTTGACTATCGACAGTATAATTCTGTCCTTCTCCATATTTTTGACTCCCCTTGGACATTTTTTATACTTTATTAGATATCAGACCTTCTCTAGAGAGAGCAGATGGACCTTCCCTAAAGCTTTCAGCAAAAGATTAATTGAATATCCTAAGTTTTCACTGATTTTTGTGCCTGTTCCGAAGTCAAACATGGTGGCCGAGAGGAAAGTAATGTGTTGCTGGCCTTGGGTATGGGACATATGCTCTAACCCTGAATTTTGGTGGTGGATTCTATTCAACTACATGGATTAACAAGAGGAGAGGAATGAAAGTTCAAGACCACTGTCACTAGAGTTAGGTGAATAGATGCTGAATTACCCCAAAAAAACTACCATGAGACTTTCACACCAGGGATTGCAGAGATTATGGAGAGGGAATTTTACTATTTATAAGGCCGGGAACAGGAATTTAATACAAAGTCTTATGTAGATTTTAAGATGCAGGGAGACATCATCTAAAGCATACTTTTGTCAGGGAAAAGACAGGTAGATTAACCATGAAGATAATGAAACTTAAGCTCTCCATATTTAATAACAATCCTAAGAATAGAAAGTGACATTACTAACCATAAGTTATGCTGCTGAAATAATCTTTTCTAAACTATTAATAAAACAAATATTTTAATAATCCCTAAGGAAAGACTATCTCTCTCCTTTCTATGAAAAAGTATATTTCTAAATCATTGTAATATAAAAATAGTATGCAGCCCCAAACATGGAGAAAGTACTATAGAGGTGTATCAAATATTAACAAAAACATTCTATTTTCTTGGATCTTGTAATGTTTGTAGTATTTGTCAGATCTTTCTAATTTGTCATTTGTTATGATTACTTTATTATTCTAATTAAACATTCATGTTTTTACTTGCTTATGTCTTTGTAGTTGTGTATTCATTTTCTTAAAGAGAGCACCACACTTACATAAGGTGCAAAATCTGCATCCATCCCTGGAGTCTTCCTTTTTTAACAGGTCTAGAGGATGACCCAGAGATTCAAATTCGCTTCTGGTGGCCCCAGCAGTGCCTGGCCATATATCCTCACACTGCAAATCCAAGAACAAAATGCCTCTGGTCCTGCCTTCCTAGCTAAAGGCCCTAGTTCACTCTTCCTGGACATGATTAATTATCCACCCCTAAACCAACATCCTGGGAGGAAGTGATTTGTTGATTGCCTATGGCAATCACTGCCCATTCCTGGAGCTGGGGTGGGTCAATTGCAGGGAAACTGTGGAACTAAGAACCAAGAGAGAGGGGTTGTTCTCAAAGGAAACCTGGTGTACTGGTACCAGGTAGGAGGGGAGTAAATTCCAGAGAGAAAGCCATTGGTACTCCAGAGCTCAGACTCACCTCAGATGCTAAATTTAATGGGACACCAAAACACTCAATCACAAGATAAATAATATTTTAATGTAATATTTAAAAAAAATTGAACAGGAAGACTATAGCTTATCAGTGGGTTGCTTATTTTTTTTAAGTAAATGTTTAGTTCAGCCGCTGGATTACCTCCTCCTCCGAGAGATAGGCTCTGCCTCATCCAAATTGTTGATGTTTCAGAAGAAGCTTGCTACTGGGATACCTTTTAACCCAGGGATGATTACCCTCTAACTTAGCTCTAAACTGACTTCCTGATTCTGAGAGGTATGGGGAAGCAGAGGGTGCCTCATTTCACTGATAATTAAGGTCATCCACCATATGAATAGTTTAGCCCTTTACTAACAAATGATTTGGAAGAAATAGGAATCGGTTGGGGGCCTTAGACTCCAGCTAAATCTCTGCCCAATATTTCTAGTCCCACATTGACACTACTCCAGCCCCAGATGACAAGGGTAGGCTCAGCCAGTTTGCTGCTGAGGGCGCAAGAGATCTGATGGAAGAAAAGGCAGCCACTACCCACTTTGCTGCCAGCCCAGGCAGGTCTCCCTATTCTGTGTGGGTGTATTGTGGCTTTGCTGAGATAAGCTTTATCCTCTGTGACAGCTCATAGAAGTCACCTCACTTTGGTGCTATTAGAAGCTCGTGCCTATAAATAGCCCCAGATGTTGGTGGACGGGAGAAAGGAATTTTTCCTTCAGGTCACAAATGTGCCCAGAAAGCAAGCATTTCATAAACAGAGATAACCAGTAAAAGTCATTAGTAGCTCACAGGTTATCTAAACATGTCATTTAAAATAACAATCTCTCTCCTTCTGAGAAATGCATCCCTGGGCTTGCAGATAGTCTTTGGTCAGGTCTCTGACCCTGAGTGAGTCACTTGGACACTTAGTCATTTGGATGCTTCATTTCCCCAGTAGGGGTGAGGGCCAGGACCTCAGTGGTTATCCCTTTCCAGCTGTGGCATATGCTCGAATTCTACCAGATAGGGGTCATTTTCCATCCTTCCCTTCCCAAGTCAAAGTAGGCAGCCTTGAGACAAAGATGGGTCTCAGAGGGTCAGGGCAGAGAACTGCATTGGCAAGTTGGGCTTAAGTTCAAAATAAATTTGGACTTATTTTCAAAACCATCTTGCTTCAGTGTGAGAATTTATTTTTTAATAATCTCAGGAATATATTGTATTTCCCAAAATTTTTTCTTCGCATGTGTAATAGTTTGGGCTTTTTCAGAAGAAGATACTGAAATGGGTTTAGGCATACAAGGTGTTCCTTTATTGGGGGAAACACCTGTGAGCAGAAAGGAGTGGAAGATGGGGATAGCGGAGGAACCAGAGGAGGTATCAGATCGCAACACAGGGCTGCCCCTTGTGAAAGAAGAGAGGAAAGGAAGTATGGCTAAGCAGGAAGAGTCTCAGACTGCCGCACAGTTAAACAGAAATTAGTTCACTAGGGTCACCATAACAAAGGACCAGGGACTGGGTGGCTTATGCAACAGAAATTTTCTCATAGTTCTGGAAGCTGGAAGCCTGAGATCAGGTTGTTGGCAGGATTTGCTGTATTCTGAGGCCTTTTTCTTTGGCTTGTAGAGGGCTGTCTTTTCCTTGCATCTGTGCATTTCTTCCCTCTGTAGATGTCTGTGCCCCGATCTCTTCTGATAAAGACACCAGTTATGTTGGATTAGGGCCCACCATCATGAACACATTCTACTGAGGTCCCCTATACCACCTCTGATTACCAGAAAATTATTTTCTCTAGAGCTAGAATAAGCATTCTGTTGTCAAAATCATCGACAAAATCAGAAAACTCCACACTGGTAACACCATTGACCTTGAAAGTTTTGACTGCTCAGGAGCCTCTGAGGTAGACATGGGAACATGGGGACAGTAGACATGGGGAATTTCTGCCTCACTAATGTATTCAGAGCCTCCAGAACAGTCAAAGCCTCATCTCTGGGAAGGTTCTAATGCCAATCTTTCCCATCTCCTGGGGATTTCAACTTCTCTAGACATTTCTTCCAGAGAATGACATGATAACCACTTGGCCTCATCCTGGAAAAGAGTCTCCCCTACTTGACAAAAAAACAACTACAACACACACATCAATAGCAAGGATGCTTCTGGTGGTCCCAAATCACACCAAACAGGCGTCGCTCTCTGACAATGGTGACCCTGCCGGAATGGCAGCAGACGTAGGAGGGAATCATCCTCACAGAGACTGCAAACACTTTAAGTAGGAAACATTTCTCCTCTTTCATTTTTTCATTAGCTATATCTTTTTCTGTTTAGTAGAAAATTTCCAGGGTCAAAATGAATTAGCCACTTAAGTTGCAAATCAAGCTACGATGCCACCAGTGATGAGAAGGAGGAAACTAACTGCCTTCAGGCCTGGAGACCAACTCTCCGGAGCCACTGTGTTCAAGGAGGGCCTGCCCAAGGGTGGTAGCTTTATTCAGTAGGTAGAAATAGTACAGTGCATTTTAATCTTTGGAGGTTTAAAAAATGAATTCAATGTCTTGAATTCTGGAAGAGTTTATGATACAAGCTCAAGAACCATAATTTTTAAAGTTGAAATGGGGACCAACTGAAGTGTCACCAGGTGCAGTAGCAGGAGCGGGGATGATATAACAACCCCACGGAGGATGCCTGCACCCATCGGGCACCTTGGAGCTAGTTTGCTGTGTGTATGTGTGTGTGTGTGTGTGTGTGTGTGTGTGTGTTCGTCCAAATTAGCTTTTAGCAAATTGATTGAAACCAGAACAGAATTTCGAACCATGCAGGACACATGGGCAATGGTGATAAACTGGGATACTCCCAGTCAAACTCATATGGAAGGTAAGAGTATCCAGGAGAAAGATGTGGGAGGGGAAGCCTAGTTTCAAGGTAGATGCAGGGTTCTGCCTGGCCAAGAGTGGAATCTGCTGGAAAAAAGATCCTCCATAAGCCGCTCCAAGTCAGGGGAGGAGGCCAGGCCTAGAAGGGCTGAGCAAAACTATACGTCTCTTCTTTTAAATCGTCTGACCTTAGATCCTGATATTTGTGAAACACATTTTATTTCAAATTTATAGTATTTGATCATTATAAACTGAAAAAATGAATGGGACTATTTTAAAATTGGGACATTAGACGAATTTACATTTTTTATCATCTTCAGTAAATTGTTTTGATGTTGCTTTGCTTGCTCAGTATCTAGAAAACTGTTACGAAAGACAAGTAAATGCTCATGGTTCCTGTCTTTTAAAAACTCTTCTCTTAATCTCAAGAGACACTTAGATAAAAATGTCATTAAAACTTGACACACTTGACTCTCTCTATACACACACACACACACACACACACACACACACACACACACATAGAAATCAAAATGTTTGCTTACATTTTCTATAACATATTTCCACATTGAAACATGTTTGGCATTCACAAGTCATTGCACAAGTGAGAATTAATCTGTAATGAGCATGTGTGCCAAGCAGATGCATCTGAGATTGGCATAGTCTTGAATTCAGTGTGATACACAGGAACTGTGCTAATATATTGCATGGTCTAGTTTTTAAGATAAGGCTAGGGAGGACTTGTCAATATGCGTCTACAGATCAATGACTTCTGCATAGTTTTAAATATATGCATATGGGAGATGTTCAGGCAGGACTTTTTCTAAGGCCACAGAATGCGTTCACATTGAAACACAAAATAATGAACACATGTCTCCTGTGGTTAAAATTAGAATATAATTGATTTAATTATTCTTGCTGTCTTTTACTACCGCTTAAATATTCTTTAATTCTTTAATGAAATTTGACTCAAGAGTTTGCAGATCTCCTGAAGCATCTCTGCAAGATGCCTTGGAAGCCCCTGATCTCTGCCAGATATCAACCCAACATACATGGAGGAGAAGCAAGGCCCAGAGAAGCATGGGATCTTACCCCACTCACACAGCGCCGTAGTGACAGAACCACAGTGAGAACCTTAAATGTCAGGCTCCTGAGTCGGTTCTCCTACCACTACCCCAAAGTGCCTGGAAGTGCCCATACTCTACCACATAGCAGCAGACATGTGGTTAAGCATGGAATCCTGTTTCTAAAAGGGAGAGAAAGGTCCTAAAATGCCCTATGGCCTTTACAACTCAACCTTTGGTGAGAAGCATGGAAAAATAATGACAGGTTTGGTTTGATTTGGTTTGGCTTTTGAGGAAGAGGAAAGACAAGCTACATCATACTGAGGAATGAGGTGCTGGGACCCTGAGGAGGCAGCACCTCAGTAATTGTGGGGAAAGGAGAAAGCCTGATAAAGTGGGGAGAAGACAGTAAGTGGGGGCCAGGTCAGAGTCTGGGTCAGCAGAAGAGGGATGAGCCCAGGAGGCTGGCAGCAGCAATCTCTCCATCTGCCAGACAGTTGCAGCAGCTATTTTAAGCTCTGGCCTGAGGCCAGCCTCTACTGATTTCAGCAATAAAATTACATGTTCCAAAGCTCATCTGTTTTGGATCATAAATGACAAAGAGAGCTATTACAGAATGTCAGATTTGTCCCTTTGTTTGGGACAATGTCCTCTGTATGAATACTTGTTGGGCTTCTACAAATGATTCATTTGGGGCAGCAGTATTATTGAGAAACTGTCAGAACAATTGACTCACATTTCTCTCATCATTATTACGCATTTTTCTCTACTAGAGTCAAATACTCTGCATGTTTCCCTTTGTGCATGTTAATATGAATGTCACAGATGGGCCATGTTTTCTCTCTGTGGAGCAAAGACTTGGTAAATAAGAGAATAAAAAGCAAAATCTTTGTATGATGTGTCTTTAAAAGGGTAAGCCCACAATTTTCCAATCATGGAGCAAAGGACTGATTATCAAACTTTGAATTTACACATAAATTCTATCCCCCTCCACACCTCAACTACTTAAAATGTCTTTCTAATGCTCCTTCGTGGAGCCAATGTGCCCCTCTGACCTACAGATGCTTTCTTACTGTCAGGGGCTTGGAAAACAACACTGCAACTTCCTCTAGCTCAGACTCTTCATTTTGTCAGACAAACATTGTCATCTTAGCCCTTGGTCATGTGAAGGTCTTAGCCAGGAAAGAAATCATCTCAAGCTACCTTACCAAAAACCAAGGACAAGGTTAGAAGAAAATATAAGCATCTCTGAGGAAGCTGAACTCCTGAGGAGATAGAGATGACCTGGGGGAGGAAAAGGGATGAGCACACCCCTGGGCTCCTTCTCTAAAGAGATGTGTTTTCAATCATTTAAGGAGACATGTTGGTAGGGGGACCATTTGGCTTATGTTGGTAGGTTAGAGGAAAGAGTGGTACAGGGGTCTCTGTGTCTAACAACAACTGACACAGTCCGGTCAAATCTGTGACTTGTAAGAGAGAAATCCCCATTAGCAGCAATATGGATGGACTTGGACAGAATTATGCCAAGTGAGATAAGCCCGAAGGAGGAAGACAGAAACCATATGATATCACTTACGTGATGCATATAGAGATAAAAAGCAAGCAAATGATCTAAATTAAATAATAGACTCCAGAAAAGAGTGAACCAATCCAAACAACAATAGACTTTTAGTTGGGGGAGGGAAGCAAATCAGAGGCTGCAGGAAATGATGAGGCGGGGTGGGGGCAAACGGGGTAAAGGGGATTAAGCGTAAAGTTAAGGGGAAAAAAGGAAATTGTGCAAACCTACTGTACTATATACAGATGTAAATTTGCTATCATGTATACCTCAAACCAAGTTAAAGTTAAAATGCAAAATTCCTTCAATAAAATCAATTAAAAAATCTGTGACTTGTAAGAAAGTTGTCAAACTGTGACACACAGTGTCCATCAGACTTCAGTCCCACCTGCGGCCTAGCCCCAAGTTCGCCATGAGACACTCGGGGTCAGGCTTGCTAAGGTGTTCACGCTCCCCAGAGTTAGACTGTGGCAACTCTTTTGGCTATAGACACTGCCAAACTGTACAGGAGCTGGTCAGCTTCTCTCTTTGCTTTTCTGAATGATTTCTTAATAACGTGACAAGTCCTCATCATTTTTATGATTGATTTTGTGACTTCATACACCAGTATTCTCTGCTCTTTATTGCCTCCAAAATGGAAGACCTAAGGCTTGTGGAGGATGAGAAGGAAGCTTTCCATCAATAACGCAGCACATGCCTGTGCTGCTGTGGTGTGTCCTCTCATGCTGGGGGAGGTGGCCCCGGCAGGTACATTTGGATTTAAGGTTTTGTTTCTTCATCATTTCAAAAAGCATGTTTGCTTATTTTTAATAGGTGAATCTATTTTTCCAAGATATTCCTGGGAATAAAAGACAAGACATTTTTATAAACAGAGAGTAGATGCCTGACCGACTACTGGGGAAGGAAATGGGGTGGTCTGAGAAGAAAAGGGACATGAGAAGGACAAGAAAGTTGATCTGCATTGTTGATACCATGAGGAAGATGGTTAGTGTCTGGTGACCCCTGCCATTAACTAGAAAAGACAGACAAATTTCATTTGGATTAACTGCCCTGGAGCTTCAGATAGTTTTTTTGAGGGATTGGCGGGTAGTCACTACAAGCACATGTTGCTGGAGATTGTAGTCCAACTCCTGGGAAAGGGAATATTTCATTGAAACAGTGGTCCTGAAATGACAGCACTGGTGGCCATGACCTACCAGTCATGGCACTATCAACCCTGCCCCATCCTCTTTATCACACTTTCCTGAGGCAGGTTTGATCCTGACCCTTCTTAGAAATGGGCACTACATCTGGCTTTAGTCATCCTATCATAATTGAGAAAAGAAAAATAAAAGAAGACAGAAACCGGGGAAGGGAGAAGAGTCCATACAAACTTCCTTTGAAGACTCACTCTATGTCTCTAGGTCAGAGATATGCTTCCCCTGGGGCACCTGAGAACCCACTCTTTTTCCAAACAACAGAGTTACTATTATTGTTTCCTTCAGACTAAAGAGGCAATGAAGGCTCAAGGGGTTAAATGACTTGCCTCAAGACATATAGTTGACTAGTGACAGTGTCAAGATTCAGACCTGAGTCACTCTGAGTCACTCCAAAGCTGATGTGTGCTAGTCAGTCTCTGCTCCCAGGGATTATCTCACTTCTCTTGTCTGACTCCTAAGAGGTTCCCTAACATCTCATTCTGTCAATGCGCACCGCTCCCCACACAATATGCAGATCAGTCCTGCAATCCTCGGATGAACAGTCGCTCTCTCTCTATGGTTGTCTGTGCCACTATTGAACTTTTAATCCAACCCACCATGTTAGTGCCCCACACATTCAATCCATAAAGTGGCCCAGCCCATCCCCAAGACACAATCTTCTCCCATCCACTTTCACGCTGGTCTCAACTCCGCTGACTTCTGACATCTTGGGTCTGTGGCCTATACCATAGCCCCTCACCCTATGCCCTCCAAACTTGATGTTTAAATGGATCTCTCTGGAGTTCAGATCTCTTTGGTGTGCAGATATGTTCCTCTCCAGACTTTGGTTTGGTCCTGGCCTCTGATCCTCAAGTCCCTGCTGTCATGGAATCTCATTCTGTCGTGGTTGCCTGGTTATTTACCTGTGCTGTGAGGAGCCATGCTGCTCAGCTTGGGGTTCCCAGCATCTCAAGCAAGTCCTCCTGGTTCTGAACCCCCATCACTGACTCTTTGCTTTAGGGAACAATTGATCCAAGAGGAAGGAGATAAGCAGAAACAAAGTCAAAGGGCATTATGGTGGCCCCAAGACCCTAACAAATGGCCAAAGAAGAAAGATATAAGGACAAAGAAACACAACACGGTGAGCAAAGCTGTTAGCCTCCCAGAAATCCATGGGAATTACAGGGCAAACTTATGATGCACTGGAAGACAGGCCCCTGCAACAAGGAGAGAACTTGGAAGCCACACAGTCTGTCCTCCCAGCCTTGTTCTGCTGCCTCCTCCCCATGGTTGTTAGGCAGCCAGCTCTCGGAGAGGACCACCTGTCTAAAGAAATGGGTGCTGGAGGCTCCTGAAGGGCAACTAAACACAGCCCTACCCAGTGTATGAAATCAATGTGTCATACCTTTTGGTCATCTGATGGCTTCAGTGACAAGAAGCTTACCACCTCTCCATTTTCAGACAGCTCTGACCATCAGGAAGACCACACTATAGTCTTACTCACCTCCTGTCCTGCTTTCTTACTCAGATTTGTGAAACTCTCTCTCATTCCCATAGGTCTTTTCCTTTAGAAGCAGTCCCAGGACCATTTTATTATTAATAAGGTGTTTTCAGGCCCCAGGTCCTCCAAGTGCTCTCTCTGGGCTAGTCTCCAGCATGGTCCCTTCTAACTTGCTGCATTCAAAACTGAACCCAGTGCTCAGGATGCTGTCTGTCGTGCAAAACAAAGGGTGGAGTAGTTTTCATCTGGACACCATAGTCCTATTTTTAATGTTATTCATTATTCTCTGGTTATTGAATACTAACACTTCTGTCAAGGCTATTACGGTTAAATTCAGTTTTCTAGTCTTACAGAACAGGTTATCAAGGAAAGCCCCAGCTTGCTTGCTTGCATATGGACTGTCCTTGGGCCTGGCATCTGCTATTCTCTGTTAGGGCTGTTAAAATTTAAAGGCAAAATGTTTCTGCTTATCTAATATCCATGACATTGCACCTTATTGATATCAGGCCACTGTTTCACTTTAACTTATCATCAAACTCACTATTGTTCATCTTTGCATAAATTTCAAATCTGATCGATGTGCGATAGTCTGTATATCCAAGTCATTAATATGAACAATGAAAACTGTTCAAAGTCAAAGTTACATAGGATGTATCCAGATATCCTCTTTCAGTCTGTCATATATTCTTCCCTCAACACTCTTCTAAGTTCCAGCATAATTCAATCAGCATTTCTTCACCTTGTTCCCAAACTATTATGAAAGAGCTGGTTTAAGATGCCTTCCTGTAATCCATATACACTAAGCTAGTTTCACACTCTCAATCTGACAGGTCAATAGCCCTATTTAAAAGGGAAGTGAAGGTAATGGGCAGGATTTACAGTGAACCACTGTGGCCTTTTGCTGAACTTCTCATTGCTGGACTAAAAGTTGACAAAACATTTATTTATTATAGTTTAATAGTAACTCTGTTAAGATACAATATTGACTGTTTTTATTTGTTGTAGAGTTATTATACTCCACTTTCTTTTTTTGACAATCAAGGCAGTGTTTTCCTCTCTCCAATTTTTAACACTATCCTGCTTCCCATAATTCCTTCGAGATGACTGACAAGGCTTCCAGCCTATTTACATGCAATTTGCCTGAACCAGGATATGAACATAATCAAAACAGGTAGGTGCTTTTTTCCTATTCCTTTCTCCTGTCTTAGGCTTCTACTTCCTAGTCCTTGTGTTTTTTATTCTGCAGATCATTAACCTTGATAGAAAGCAATGTCAAAAAACAGTTGTTTTATTTTTGTCACGGTAAACATTGCATCATCTATCCCAAACAATAGGGTCACGCCTTCGCAGTTCTTCCTGCTTGTTCTGAACCAAATAAAAACATCATTATTATAGTTCTCAAGCCCAAGTTTATCCTGACCCTATTTTTGCAAATGTATTTTTTTCACCCATTGAACAAAATTTCATGATCTGCAAATCTATAATGAGCCAGGCTGGCTCCACTGAAAATAGAGTTGGATAAATTATAGCTCTGCCTTCAAAGAACAAGCACCATACACGCAAGAAGGTAGATACTTACCTCTAGCTCTCTCATAATGCAATCAGCATTTCTCCATCTTGTCCACAGTTAGCATATTAAGGTACTTACATCCTAGTTACCCATTCTTCTTTTGCCAAATTTTATGATTTGTATACTAGAGTCTATATACTCTCTTAGCAAGTGGAAAATCATATGTCACTTACTTAGATATAATTGTGAGGGGAAAAAGAGGTTACTGGAGATTTTTTTTAAAAAGATATGGAAATCCATATGGTAGGATAGGAGTAAAGGTATTTCCAAAGCCTCCTGGGGAGAAAAAAAATGACAAGAGACAGCCCTGGTCACATTCCCCTGCAGGAAGGAAGGGAGTTAAAGCAAGCATTTTAGTGGGTTTCTGGAACAAGATGGGAGTTGATGACAACTCACCACCTTCAAGTCTTAAAATCAGACAGGGAAAACAAAATACCTCTTCCCATGCATTTAATATAAGTACATATAAAAACCTATCATTGAAACAGCAATGGGAGCAGATTTAAAACTTTTCTAAAGAATAATTGCTTGATGTGTGCAAAGTATGACTGATGGTTTAGCAATGGTTCTTTTTATTTTATTAAAACACAATAATTAAAACGAGGGTGGGTGCTTTGTAGATCTGTAACCTCAGTAACCTCAGTGTCCCCAATTCCACGTTTCTCATAAGGCCTTCAGTTATTTAGCTTCACAAGTCTCCCATTCCAAGGGTTTCAGGCCCCTGGTCCTGGGGGTTAGAGAGCCAAGGGCACTAAAACCTCGTGGGCAAGGTGCTTGGAGGAGCTAATGAGGGCCAGGTGAGAGAAGAAGCTTCGAAAAAGCTGCAGCATTTGAAATAGAGCTTCAAGGGTGAGTGAGAGGTGACGGGTCCAGGGAACTAGTAATCTGGGTAGAGGCCTGGACTGGGACTAAACCACACAGCACAGCATGCACATCACGTAAAGGGAGTGGGGAGGGCTGATGGAGGTGACAATGAAGCAGTGGAGCTGGCCAGTCTCTGAAGAGCCTCAGACGACATAGATGTCTCCTGAAAGGAGAGAAGGACTAATACATTTTTGAGCAAGGTAGTATATAGTATGTCATGAGCTGGCTTGTGATTTCAAAAGACAAACAGGAAACAGTTTGCAACCTGGCTTTTCAGGGATTGGTCGTGGGAGGCTCATCTCCTGCTTTGCTCTTGTGTACATCTATCGTGTGTTATGTTTAAGACAACATTAGGCCAGGCCATAAAACAATTCTGTCCCTAGAAGCTGTGTAGCACTCTTTCTAGCTGCACCTTCTTTACCTGTGAAACCAGAGCATAATACCTCTCACAGTTAGCTTTTTACCACGAAGGGCTATGGTAGTTTTGACATTAAATGACATCTCATTTAATCTGCACAACAGCCTTAGCGGGAGCAAACCATTACTACCCCCACTACACAGATGAGGAAACAGAGACTCAGGTTGGGGATGTGACTTCCCATAAGTCCTGTAGTTGTAAGCTGCATAGCCAAGCGATTCCTTTGCTTAATTTTTTAGCAGTTCCAGGGCTGATGGCTGCAGGCTGCACACTGGTATTGATTGCAGGAATTATGGTGTCTGTTGCAAGCAGTAAAAAGACCTTGTCATCCTCCCCACAAAAGTTTTTACCTTCTTTTTTTATCAAATGGGCACTTCCCAGTGGTGTTTGAAAATGGGGTTACTGGTTTTAATCAATATCCCTCCCAGTCCTCTCCAGAATTCAGCAGCTTGGGAAACAATTCAGTTCTCACCTTCATCAGTACTGCATCACACCGATGATTCAGAAACCTGCCTTCTCTCGTTGTCCCACGGATGACTCAGAACACGTTGCTTTTTATGGTCATTCGTGCTTGTGCTGTTGTCTCTGTCCGGACCTGGGTCAGGGTGTTGACACTGACTTCCTGTTAGTGTGCTGCTCTTATTTTTACCTGACCTGGGACTAAGTGCCTGAGCCATGGCAAAAATGAAACCAGGCTCTTAGGAAACCCTAGGGCAGAATCGGTCAAATGATTCTGAGTTGAGTGTGTTTTCCTTTGATGGAAGATAAGGTAGCATAAAAACATAACCAGCAGGTGGCTGTGGTGTGATGGGAAGAACGGAAGAGCTCAAGTCAGAAGATCAACTCTCCCCCACTTTTCTGATGAATTTAGAGTTGTCACTGAGATTTATTTCACGCCATGAAATTGTAACAGGATGCAATTCTGTGGTTTTTAAAATATTCAGAGATGTGCAACCATTACCACTAATTCCAGAACATTTGCATCACTCTGAAATTATCATTCACTTCCTATGTCCCTTTACTGTGTGCCAACACCGTCTTCCCTGTTTGCTCCCCCAGAATTCACCCAGTTGTCACCAGTCAGGTCCCCAGAGATGAAATCCCTGTCTGAACACAAAGTCAGTGTGACTGTCCTTTTGCTAACCATGGGGACAGCTCTGCCATCAGTGGGATGCCATCCCTGACAGTGGAGAAGCCCCACTACCTGGCTAAACTGGTGTCAGAGTGAACAAGTAGATAAGCATCAGAGAAGGATGCGAAGCCCTGACTGTGCGCCTCCTCTGACGGCTGGCATCGTTCTCCAGTGTAGTTTCAACCAGGCTCCAAAACTGGACTCTCTAGGGTGTGAAATATTAGCCTGAGTGACTGGGAACACCACAGATCAACTCACCCAGGGCAGAAAATCACCCTCTGACCTCCACACAGTGCCTGCCTCTTGTGTTGCTCCTGTTGAAGGGAACACTTCCTCTCTTGCCAGTGTTTTCATGCAGAAGTGAGGCAGTGTTCACACTGAAAGCTCCAGCTGATGCAACATGCAAGGGACATTTCTCTCTAATCTCCTGTCCTCCTCCTTCCCAGGAAGGGGACTTAACACCACCTTAAAATACATTCTCTCTCTCTCTCTCTCTCTCTCTCTCTCTCTCTCTCTCTCTCTCTCTCACACACACACACACA
>RJWH01007274.1:21673-42278 GCA_004363575.1 Solenodon paradoxus | reverse complement strand
ACATTATTTAAGGTGGTCCTTACACAGGAGACCTCCCCTTCCCCATCTCTGGGTAATTTAGTAGATACTAAAATTACACCTAATGTTCCTCCTCTCCTCTCTTGTGTTTCCACCGTTCCTTTTATTAAATGTTAGTTATTGATTTTCTAAAATCAATGTCTGTTGTGGGGCTTCCCCCCACCTCCTTACAAGTATCTAAAGCACGTTGCTGATCTACTGGATAACAAAAGCTTTGTGTCAAGGAGTCTTTTTTTTTCCCCCTATGTTAAACAATCACTTTTTAGAGAGAAAAAAGAATGAGATTTAAAACAAGGTTCCCAGAAGTGTTCTTTTACAGCAGAGACTATTTAGTTTGTTTCTCCTTGCCTGCTTTCTCCCACCCTCTTTGGGATTTTGCCACGGTGACCAGCCTGGCCCCTGCGGTGAGGTCAGGCCAGAGCCCAGGTCCAGGGAAATAGAGGGCTCCAGGCATCCCTAGAAGCTTGTGGGGTGGGGGGAGCGGCAGAGAGGGAGGCCTGAACCAGCTTCGCAGGTGGAACAGGAGTGCCAGGGAGGTGCCCAGTCATGGACACTGCAACTATTTCCACTCTACCAAGCCACGAACTTGGGCGAATCCTCAACACTCGGAAGTGGAAAGTTGAATTGCACATTTAAAGACATTTAGCCCAGATCCTGTACACTTAACAGGAATTCTGTCCATTGCTCACAGCTCCTCAAACTTTAACTATTACCTGTCTGTTTTTCCAAATAATCTGTGGGAAAACATGCTTACAATTAGTTAATGCCCCCACCCCTTTAGGTTTAATCTGAGCAATGTCTTGGTTTTGAGAAGCAGTTGGAAGAGTTTTTTTGCCCCTTTTTCATTTTCTTTCTCATCAAGTACACATCCAATGCTTTTCCCTTTGGGAATTGGCAGGATTTATCTGAACTGAGTGGATTTTTCTTCTTTCCTGGATTCATGGAAAAGATGTCACTTTTAAGCTTATGTCTTTGCTGATAACACTAAATATGATGATGCTTATCAAAATCATATAGAAATTCCTGGAAAGGAATAATGGCAATACTAATCGTAGATGTAGACGCTGCAAGGAAAATAAAATGGTTATCTAGGAAACTAGAATGGTACTTTATATAATTTTAATGAAGTCAACAGTGTATATATAGAGAGACTAAGACTGCAAGGAGATAAAACATGTAAAGCAGTATGTGTGTGTTTGAAAAGCTGGTCAAGAACATGGGTTAGAAGACATTCTGTATAGGATTATTAAAAAGCAAAAGAGATGGAGGCAGTTTGAGGAAAATAAGCATTCAAAGAGAGAAATGAGAATCTAAACATTAGCCTTGAAGACTCAGGCTAGTGAAGACACCTGGCCAAGAGTGCCAGGTCCCAATTAATGCAGAGTGGACAGTCTCCTTTTTCCCTACAGATAAAGAATGAAATCTCTTCCCAGAAAATAAGATGTGCCAGAGGAAAGGGAGAGGGAAGAGGAGGGTGGGCTGGGGTAGGGGGGAGGCTAAAAGCAAGTTGCCCGCAGACAAGAATGTGTGTCCCTTTCAAAGAAGTTCAGTCAGATGATCCTGTCTCCTGACTCACTTTGTAACACTTTCACTGAACCCAGCCCCCTTGTCCTTTCCCCTGATTATACCCACTATCTCTTCTTAGCCTTTGGGTCAGAAAGGAGCCCAAGGATCAGGAGATGCCCAGCTGCTGCCTGCCACTGGCGCAACGTTGGTAACTTGCAAAGTTTGTTGCTGTTGCCATTGATTAGGGGATCGGTTCCAGGAGATGGTTGGCTTCCCTCTGCCTCCTGCAGAGCCTGGGAAGGGCCTGCCGCCCCAGCCCACAGGCTTCCAGCATCAGCCTCTGAAAAATCACACCTGCACGGGCACACCGTAACACACATCGGATCCCTTTCCAAAATTAGAATAAAGTTGCTTTTTGAGTGAAAACTGAATTAGGAGAGGTGGGAGGAAGGAAATAGAAAAATGAAAGAAAAGTGAAATTTGATTTTTCTGCAAAGTTTCAACTCAAGTGTTGGGAACTCTGTGGGAGCTTGGGAGAGTTTTACAAATGCCTTTGGTCTCAGATTTTCAGTAGTAAAGGGATAAAGTTGAATGTTTTCTTGGGTTTTGGGTCCTAGAGAGGAAATAATCAGATGAGCAGAAATCATTATCCCTGTTAAAAGATAAACTCTCACTCCTGGTCACCTCCTTAAAGAGAGAATGGAGGTACTGGAGAGCTGAGAAGATGCTCCGGATGAGAGATGCTTAAACTGGAAAGGAAAAGAAACAAGTCAGCCCCTTCTAGAGGATAGGATGGTGACCCCTGCCTCCCCTCTCAGAGAGGTGAAGTTGCTTGAGGCAGCCTTGAGTCAGAGTCTCAGTACACGAGGAGGCAGGAAAGTTTCCTCTGGATTGCAGTCATCGAGACTTGGTTATCTTTGCTAGTGTGGAAATCTTTGCAAGTAGCTTTCTTTGTAAAGTTGAGCTGAGAGAAACCTGTTTTACTGACTCTCAAAGCACTCGTTTTGTGTGACAAGTACCAGTTCTAAGGGTGGGCCAAATGTGTCCCTCTCCATCCTTTTTCCTCTGTAAAGATTTTCTACAAGTTATGTCGTGCTGCACACACACAAGTCTGGGGGCTCTGTGTCTAGACTGATTTTCAGTTTGAAAAAACTAAGTCAATGTGGGTAGAAATATGCCTTTCTCCTCAGCAGAGCCACTAGCTTGCTGGCATTCATAGCAAGACACTCCACCGGGGATAAGGGTGGGCTAAACTTCATATTGTTTCTCTGTTGCCAGATACAAATAAAGTCACCTCTTTAAGCATTTATCTCCAAATACGAATAAAGCCAAGATTAAAGTTCCCTGCTAAAACTGCTATGTCATATGTTTCAGATGCTTCCTTTCTTACTTGCTTAATTTGCTTAAAGTAAAGAAAAATTCAAGAGGTTATCACAGACCCTAAAGCCGTATTAAGAATATTTCCTGGGGGGTGGGAGTTGAGGGGTGGAAAATGTAGGTCTACCCTCAAGGTAGGAAAGGAGGGTATTGCTAGCTCTCTAGCATTGTCGTGTTTATTCCAAAATGTGGGAGATTCTTTTCCTTAGAATCATTCTTTTTTTTTTTTTTTTTTTTTTCCATCTGCATTCTTCCAAAGCTTTTAAGGTGCATTTTTCTTCTATGGAAAGGGAACTCTTTGTCCTTTTCCTCTCCAGCACCGTGGCTTCCCAAGGTAGACACTATTTTGTGCCTGTCACAGAGAGAGGGAGTGCAGGTTTGCAATGCTCACAGACAATTGATTGTCTGCCCTAATGTGTTTCATTTACATGTTTATAACGTCAATGGTGCTGGGGTGTCCACTGTACCATTCATTCCCGCATTCCCACAAGGGGGCAATTGTCTGAATGGCCAAGTCAGACACCTTTTTGATTGCTCTTTGGTTGTCTTTTTAGAGCAAAGAGATAAAGGAGGAAAATCTGTGATGCAGAAACACTAGTTGAAAATATACAGAATTAAATGTCACCACAAAAGCAGATGTTAACATGAGCCCAAATATGCTTTTTAGCCAAGATGTGAGGGTTGAAAAAAATTATTCAGAGCAGAGAGAAGAATGATTTAAAACCAATAAATATAGCCCAACCCCCCCGCACCTCATTTCTTTTCTTTCTTTAGCAATCAAAAGATGAAATGTGATTTTTCTTTTCATTTTTAAAGCTTGGAACATCTAGACACCTCTTCATTATTTATATGTTTGTTGTAATTTGTGAATTTTGTGTGTGTATATATATATATTTACATTGTTCTGTTTATGCCAATAGCATCAGCATGCCACTTAGACAATCTATTGAATGACTATTTGGGCTATGAGGAGTATAAACTTTTAAAAAGTAAGATCCAAGTATTTCTTCATCAAGTATTTTTTTAAAGGAGAGTAATAATAGTAGGCTCTATGGAAGTCTTTGCCTTCATAGCTATGTGCCAAATACTTTTATCTTGGGTGGCAGTGGTGTCAGAGTGAAAACTCTCAGGAAAAGTGTAACTACTAGCTACAAAGTGAATAAAGGATTTTGTTTTAAGGTGTTTTGTGCTGTTTTATACAGAGTGTGTGTGTTGTCTTGTGTTTCCTCTTTCGAGGTGAGAGGAAAGACCAGGCCATCCATGCATGTGGTTTCTGGCTTTTCTCGTCATTCAGTTCTTCTCTATATATTATGCATATATGTAGCACACATGAATACACCTGTTTTGCTTTTTTTTTTTTTTTTTTTTTAATTTCACAGTTCTGATGGTGACTTACTGGTTCGTTTAGGTAATACAGTTATTAGAAGTTGGTCTGATTTCATGTGTGGTCCATAGGAGAGAAAATACTAACTCTTGTGTCATCTGGTGAGAGGTAAAGGGTGGGGGGGCTATAATTTTGTAGTATATTAGGGAGAAAAAATCGCCAGTCTGTGAAAAGATTTTTTTCCTCTCCGGGAAGACACACACAGTAGCTGCACCGTTAGCTGAACCCCTGACACGGCGGTCTTTTGAATGCCTTAGGTATGATTTCACTTTCGCTCACATCAATGCTGACCTGAATGCCTTTCATATCTGATCCGCTGTGTCTCTCCCAGTAAACATCCCCTGAGGGGAGAACAAAGAAAGGAGCTCTTCTTCTTCTTAATCACAATTCAGCCCTTTCACCGCCGGCAGGCTCCATTTGCATTCTGCCACAGAAAGCCAAGATGAAGAGAGAGAGAGAGAGAGAGAGAGAGAGAGAGAGAGAGAGAGAGAGAGAGAGAGAGAGAGAAGCAGACAGGCAGAGGGTAGTAGCTGAGTAAAATAACTTAGGTGTTTGTGGCTGTTTGTCGGGCTTTCCCTAGTTACCAGCCTTATATAGTTGATGCTCAACCAGGCCCTGTCCCTCCTGACAGTCATATAGTGTTACAAGATGGCATGTCTGTACTATTCATGGCCACCTGCTCAACACTTGAGGTAAAAAGTGTCAGAGAAGGATCATATTCTCCCCCAGAAGGCTATTAGGCTTGGAATCAGGTGTGTGGACTGCCTACTATTTGACTTGACTCTTATTGTTTACCTTTCAGACCAGGGAGGTGAGGGCACATGGGGGTATGTGTGGTGGGGGGAACTGAGACTACCCTGGAGAAGAAAAGGGATAAAGTCTCCTCTGGAGACCCTGGTCTGGTTTTGGTGATGGGTGTGTGGATGGGAGCTAAAGGAGAAGTGCTTACACCCAAGTCTGAACACACTGAGAAATCTTCAGGAAAACTGGAAAAGACTTTCCCATTTTTCCCCTGACTTTTTATGATAATTCATATTTTCAAATGAAAGGGGAAAAAAGCCAAGAAAGAAACTCTCAAATGAGCCAAAAAGGAAAAAAAATTCTCTGAAAAGAATTTTAGGGGGAAAAGTTGTTCTATTTTAAAAAGCTTTGAGGGCTGTAAAGTGCCACGTTTTTCACACCTTCTCCATACTTTTTTTTCAGATTTTTTTAGTATGTTTAACATTTGTGAGATGACAGCCTTTTTGTATCTCAAACTGGATGCCTCAAGATTTGAAGGGAGGGCTTGGTGGTATTCGCTTTCTCTTGAGAGAGAAAGTTTATGCCTAAAGGGCTCCTTCTTCCTGAGAACTGTTTAAACCCTTGCAGGCAGACCTGTCAGGTTTTGCTGTGTTACTTGCCTCCATTTTCAACATGCAAAAGTAACATGCAGTTAATGGTATTGGAATGAGACCACAGCAAGAGCAGAAGCCTCTCGTGACAACTTTTCAGCTACATTATCTTGTTCCTAAACTGTCTTCTTTTTTTCTTCTTTCTGAAACCACTTTGAAGATACCAACAGTTTTTCTTCAACAATTAGATTAAGCATACAATGCGCACACACACGCACACATGCACGCACCCATGCGTACACTCAACCACACACACACAACTTTGGAAGTGAAATTGTTTCAAACAGCAGAGGGAAAAATTGGAAACGGGATTTTCTGAAAGCCACTGTAGCAGATTTCACTTCTAAGAAAGAGCAACACTAGCGGAGATATTAGAAGTTGTACACGAGCATGTGACACAGATTCCTGTTTTTTTTTTTTTTTTTCTTTTCCCAGAAGATTTACATAATTTACAAAAAGAGATTAGCCCTTACCTTCCACCCTTCCTAGCCACCCCCATGACTCAAGCAATGAAGGATTTAGGCAGATTTACTTCAGTAAACACCTTTGGACACTTGGGGGGAAAGTGGGAGTCTGTTTGCAAAAGGAGGCTTTTGTTAAGTGAGGTATGGGGATAATGCTTTACCAGGCAGCTGTGATATTAACCTACCCAGCAATGCGGGAACACTCTTTAACTCTTTGAGTGCCTGGCCCTTTGCGCTCAGCAGATAAAATCCTGGCTCTCCAAAGACACTCAGAATTCTAGCTCTATCTAGCAGTTTATTATTCAGACAAGTCTTGTAGACACGAAAACTGTTCAAGCTTTTAAAACAATGTGGTTTAATTAGATGAGGTGGACTTACATTGCTCATAAGCCCTCCAAATGGTGGTTTATAATTGGCAAAAAAAAAAAAAAAAAAAAAAAAGAGAGAGAATCAAGGCAGCACATTAAAAATTCCAGGAAATATCTTTAGAAAAGCTATTTTCATTTCCAGCTTTTAAAATATTAGACTACGGTAGCTAGAGGGAATGAAGCAGCTGGGGCCTCTCTCTCTCCTTACTGTAAAAGACACCAGAAGTTTGTGATGAAGAAAGGGGCTTCAACTCGAAAAGCTGTAAGAGGCCAATTTGCAGTGATATTATCGCAATGCATCTTTGCAACAGGGAAGTGTTGTCTATCTTTCAGAGCTTGGGAGGTCAGGCGAACTTCAGAGTCCGGGCCTCAGGCCGGCTGTTAACCAACTTGAGACTTTCCAAAGCAAGCAGGCAGGCATTTATAAGAGGAAGGAGTTAATGGTTATTTTTTGCTGGGCACAAGAATAACTTTACAGGTGTTGCATTTGGGCTTAAATAAGATTGCCTTATTTAGTTTCGAAAAAGAGTGTAGGTGTCAATATTCGAGCAGCCACAAACGTGTGAGAAAGTAAAGGGTATGAGACATGACAGAATTAAAGGTGTTTGCTATGTCGTTACACCGTGTGTCAGGCTGCAAGCTCCCTTTGTCACAGCCTCCTGGTGAGTTGACAGCGCAGATCTACTTCCCTTCTAGGTGAGGCAGCATTTTTTAACTGGAGATATAAACACAATATATACCCTTTGAGTTGCACCCTGCCTCCCAGATCCCTGAATCCTATTTGAGAGCATCTTGCCCTAAGACACAATGAACAAACGCTGGATACAGGGGGCTGTGCGCTTGGGGGCCTGGGCACCGCCAGCATCACAGAGCTGGCATTCACTGTTGTTTGGCAAGAAGGTCCTCTGCCAGATCATCCAATAATTAAGTTTTATGTTATTTGTATGAACGACCAAGCATGCAGTATTCCTTTTCAAATCAAAGGGAGGCTTAAAATTACTTTTTGAACACTTTCAGACCATGGTCAGGTCACAGTTTGGGGGCTGAATTAAAATGATCTCATTCATGATCTAATTGAGGTTGGCAAAACCTTAGCAGTAGCAGGAGTACATAAATATAAATCAAAGACCAAAATTTAGCAAATCATATCATTTGCTAGAAATCTGCTCATGAATTATTCTCCGATTGCCAACCCAGAAGTTAAACTTTGTCTTCCTTCAGCAACAGTAACTGCGCATATTTTTTCAGGCTCCTGACAGTAAAGTTAGAGAAACTGAAAAGAGAAAAGAGAAGAAAGGTGATCAATGTGTCATCAGATATTGTGTGTTTGTGACCAAGTACGATAGGATGATAGCTAATAAGACCATGCACAGTATATGACGGAGGATCTGCAAGCTGGGTTAGAAATTAATACGGACTTCTGAAAACCAGACTTCGGAAGAGGCAGGCAGCGGAGACACATAAAGGATGTAAGGGAAGCAAACATTTCGAGAAGGATCTGATTGAACTTTGCTTTCATTTTTCAATTGAGAAATGTAATCATAATGATTCATGATTTTTTACAAATTTAGTTCTGTTACTGAGTTGAGGGAATGAGATTTGAATTAATTGTTAGAATTAAAAGACAATACAGAAATGCTAGTGTGCATATTTAAATTGTCTTTCCTTTTTTTAAAAAAAATAGCATTATTACAAAATTAAGACGCCAGATAGCTTTTCCTATGATCTACAGGATTAAATGCCATGCTCTATTGTATGTGATACGTTTTTAAGTTCTTTATTTTTCTTGGTGACTCTGTTTTATTTCAACTTAAACCCACATACACTCTTCTTTATACTAGAGGGCTTATCCTGAACTTGAATATTGGGAAGATAAAAATTTAAATCCCACTTAAATGAAGATATTCTTTCAAACAAACAATAAATACTGAACTGGTCAATTTAGCTAACTTTATGTATCATAAGAGCAAATAGATGAAGATGTATTTTTAAATCACAATGATAAGGTGGAAACATTTTTAGATAATCTCAGGTAAGAGAGGGAAGTGATTGCATTCTTTTGGGAATAGGTGACTGTCATTAATGATTTTCCATGACAAAAAGGTAAAACATATTCAATCTATAAGTTATAATGATTCTTCCCTAATATGACAACATAGTGATTTTTTTTCTTTATATATTGTTTCATATTTCTTTTTATAATTAATTCTAGGAAAGAAAGGTACTCCTCTTCATGTAAAAGTTATGATTCTTCATCAGTATAACATGGTGATTTTTGTTCTTTATGTATTATTTCATATTTCTTTTTATAATTAATCATAGGAAAGAAAGGTACCTCTGACAAGGTGACAGACACTCCCTCCCAAAATAAGTAACCAATAATAGATCAACAGATCAAGAAATATTGTTATATAAGATCTGAGACTTTTTCTCTCTCTTAAACGGATGAGTATATTTCAAGGAATTCAGATTATAAATGTATATTCATTTTTTTAAATAAAGAAAAAATGTATAGAGCTTGAGCTGTTTCTTAGCTGCAGTTGTATTTATTTTGTTTTATGTATCTGAGTGCCTGTAATCAAAGAAACTTTGCTATTTGTCTATTCTTGGAAGTACCTAAGTTTCTATTTTAGACACAAAGCACATCGATGGAAGTGTTTCACATCATGAGATTTCTCAGTTTTAAGAGGTGAGGTTTATATATAAAGAACTTGGTAAACTGTGTTTTCATAATAAATAGACACATTAAGAGGGGGAAATCTGTGAGCAAAATGGTTGTCCTCTAAAGATTTCCCATCACCTTTGCTCTGCTGAGGGGAATTTGAACACTAAATACATCCCATACATACACATTCCATATGTACACACACACAAATGCACCCTGGAAGCCCAATTCTGGCATTTTCTCTAACTTTCACTGCAGTCATATAGCTTGTGAATGAAATACGTTAAACAAAAACAGTGTAAGTGAAGAATTAACGGAGATTATTGTTCAGTAAGACGTATTGTAAGGAAAAATAAAGTGCTTCCTATGCCATGTAACTCTTACTAAATTTACTTACCCCTATTCATCTAAGCCTTACATGCATTATATAGGATAAATTACAAGATTTGTGCTTTTAAACTGTCTCCCTCATTTTCTTCAAGATGTTCAACCTTAACACACATTATGCTAAATTTGTTCAAATTATTATGGCCTATAAAACAGCATTCATGAGTCCTGAATAAAGATGGTATTTTTAAATAGTGTTTATGATATTTAAAAGAAAAAAAAAAAGGAGAAGGTTCAACCATACTGAGCACTTAGAAATGTGTGGAGTTTTATGCTTGTGCAGATGAAGTGTGAGGGAGCCTTGCCTTGTGAAACCAAGACCACAAATGATATGTGTCAGTAGCTTCTTTGATAGGGCTTCTGGCCACAGTGTTTTTGTGCTGTCAAACTGCTATGTTGAACAAACACCTCCTTTGGGACAAAGTGATAAATGCAGAGACAGGCTGGCTTCAACCAGTCTCAGTAACCTCCTCACCACACCCCCCACTCACAGGCCCATCTCTGACTCCCACAATCCACTACCTCCCCATCCTGCTTTACCCTTTACCTGAAATTGACATTCCCCCGGAGGTGCTCAGGACTTTTCAAGGTGTCAGTGGTGAGTAATTATTGATACTCCACAAATCTTATGAATCAGAACTCTGAAAACCTGCAGGCAAAGTCCTCTCTCTGGCAGGCTTCATCTAGTCTTTTTAAATGAACTGGACTGTGCCTCTAAACTTTTGCCAACTTGAACTCTTTCCACCTTTGCTTAATCATTTGAAAACCACTTGCTTTCTTCTTGTCTTTCCCCCAGTCACTTGAGTTTTATTTTTCTAATGACCAAGCAATTACATTGTGCAACAGAAAACAAAATTTTGCCTTACAAAATCTAAACACTCTCACCTCCTACTTTTCTCTTTCCAGCATTCTCTTAAGGCTAACACTTCAAATGTATAGTCAACTGATTTTTTTTTCTTTCCTTCTCTCTCGGAACCACTATTCTCTGACTAAAACCTGTTTACTGGTGGCTTTGTGTGTATGCGTGTGTGTGTGTTTTTCCTTCCTCCTGACATTAAATGAATTTCCATCTTCTACTTCTGCAATCTCTAAGAAATAGATAAACCATTATATTTTTTCCCAGCTCGTGTTTTAAAGCAGTGATCCTGACAGCAGGACGATTATTGCACTTTATGTTTTAGTGAATGTTTGCTGTTGCTAGTTACAGCAACACTTATCATAAGACAGCAAGAAAAGAGTAGTCCCTGGTAATTAAAGTAATGAAATATTCATTTACTCTACCTTTTCTGTAGTCTCACAAATTAGGCTGCTACATTTAATGCCTGCACTGCCTCTGTTTTTATTATAATGGCAGCTTTCGCATCTGCAATTAGGACTAATTCTGACAGTTACAATTTCTGAGGGATGGTAAACAGTGAACGAGATGTGCAGCAGAGGTATTACACGTGAAAAGCCCTTGTCTCTTTAACCTTGTTGTTTTTTTTCTCGCAGAGGTTACCTTTTCCCGATGGTGCAAAATCGACTTGACATAACTGTTCATCAGTTTCAGGGTTTTCCCTGGAGGTATTTGCATCAAATCAGCCCAGTCAAGCTTCAAGTTGAAATTGGCAGGCCAGAAACTGACAGGGTAGAGACTGGAAAAGAGACAGCTAAAGTACAGGCAGCAAACTGACAGTAGCAGAGTGAAAGATGAGAGAGAGAGGGGTGGGGGGAGAGGTTGAGAGCGAGCAAGCTTTTCAACTTTAGTGCAAGGGAAATCTCTACTCCTGAGCGGATCTCAGTGGCAATTCTCCTGGAGGAGTTGGAAGGTGGAGATTCTGAACACCTTCAGCTAATTCTTAACACTAGGGCTTACCAGCCCTGCTCCAGGGGGTTCACTCTCATTTAATCTGATTGGATGCCTACAGAGGAGTGGGCACACTTAATTAAACTCCAGGAAAGTTCTGAGTCACCTCCTCAGCACTTATTAAAGCTTGAAAGCCAAATCTCATGATCAGTGTTATAGGAAGAAAATAGACGGTTTGGTTTTTTTCTTTTCTTCTAATTGTTAACTTGTAGGAAAGTTAACAATTCTTCTCTTAACCAGGTTTGTTTTCTTCTGAAGCAGATTAACTGCTCATAGAGACCAGAGCGCAAATTCAAAAGTTAGTGCATTTTGGTCAACAAGAAAACCTCAGAGCAAAAAATTTTATTTGAAGAGATCTCATTTGCATAACATGGAGTTACAAATTATCTTTGTCAAATAACGCCCTTCTATTCAGATAATGTGAGAACATGTTTTCAATTGTTTAAAAGCCAAAAAACAAAAGACATGACAAAATCTTAAACCTTTTTATTTTACTATTGAGGGATTGTTACTTGAAGAAACATTTGATGATTGCAAAACTTTTCTAAAGACTCTTAAAAAGCAAACATAGGAGATGTACTTCCTTGCCTGTGTACATTTATTTTCTCTTCTATATCTATTTTCTTTAAACCATTTTTTTCTTTTTCTATCTTTTTTTTTTTTTTTTTTTTTACCTTTTGGTCATCCTTCCTCATTTCTTCTAACTTTAGGGAGTAGGGGGGTCAGTGTCTACTCGATTTAAAATCCTCACCACTTTTCAACTAGACTTGGGGGTCGAATAAGCCCTTGCTTTCAAACTGTTTTCAGGCTCTGGGTATGACAGGCATTGGCTGATCTGCTGATGCCCATTCGACAGGCACTGTTGAACTAAAGTGGTGTGACAGCACAGTTTTGTTAAGCTGTGAACAAAAGGCTGAGGATGCCTTCTTGGCATCGTCCATGTGCACATTGGCCTTGTCACAGTTTTGCTTGATTTAATGCTCTGTTTATTCCTAGATATTAAAACTTAAATTCCAAGCAATATGTTTTCAAATACTCCAGACCAACTTTATTTTAAAAAGCTTGAACTCTGAACAGTCCGGTATTCATTTGGTCCTCCGGTGTCTGTGTAGCCAACATGAAAACACAGCTTTGGACATAAATAGATTGCTGGTAGCCTCTTAGCTGTTATCCATTTAAAAATGGGATTCTAGTCTTAAAAAGTCTTATTAGGGTAAGAGATTTATTTTTCTTTGATCATTGGTTGAAAGTCATTATTTCTTTCCAACAGTGAATTCACAAATAAATTCCTAAGGAAAAGTTACCTTGCCTGTCCACTATCTGGGTAAGCTTTTAAAAAGATAGACTTAAAAAGAGATAGTTATAAAAGAAATCATTTACAAATACCTGTAAGGGCAGGCGCTTGGCTACCAGCAGAAACACAACCCAAGGGAGTTTATATTAAAGTGGACTCTATTTAAGAGACAGCAGAAGAATTATGATTGAGACTTAAAAATAAAATCATCGTTCTAAAAATCCTTGTCCCATAGACAACAGATAACTTTTCTAAAGAAAACTTCATTTTAGTACTAAATTTAGATTGCAGCGTCCTGTTGAATGTGTCTTGAGCCTTATCTGCGATGAGTTTGTTGTCACCCCCCCACCCCCACCTCGCCTCTTTTTCCTCCCTTCAGGTTTGCTTCGAGTGTTTGCTAAGAGATTAGTTAGCAAGTTGATATTGAGGAGGTAGCCATGGGAAGCAGCTCTCTGCTCACAGGAACGCGCAGTGGGTCAGAGTGTGGAGATATCGGGAGCTAAGACTGACTAAGGCCTGGGATCAGGTACTTTATTTTCTCTCAAAGACAGACCTCTCACAGAAAGGTTTGTGGGATGACATCTCCTCCCAGCAGGAACACAGATGTCACCACTTTTAGAAACTTCCAAACAAGTATTATTGCTCTAACAACTTTACGAAAAAAAAATTTGAGTCTTTTGCCAGAACACTGCCTTTTCATTATGTAAAGAAGCTATAATTTGAGAAAGTCAAGGTTTTTTTTACCTCCATTCATAAAAGAACATCTTTCTTGAGAGCTATTATGAGGAAGGTGAGGAAGGTGGCAAAGGAGAGAAAAATATTCAACAGCATGAAGGTATCGCTGCTTATAACCAGTGAGACTGTACTGAAAATCTGAAATCGAATCTCTAGAGTAAAACACACATATATTTCCCCCTGCCCTGACCATGCTTTCTTAGCAATGACAGCTTTACTCACTGAAATGAATTGTCTTTTTTCCTCCAATAGTGGTTTTACTCAGTGTTCATTTATACCAAATAATTCTCAGAGCCAAAAAGAGTGACACAGGTAGGAGGTAGGGGTAGATAGGCAACAATAAGCTTCTATTGCTAGTTTAAAAAAAAAAAAATCATACGTGAAAAGCACATCTGCTAACAGCATAGATTGCAAGTTATTCTGTGGCTTCTCTGGGTTTCATGAGGAATTTTTGTGTCCCATCCCATTAGTGTGAACAAGACTGAGCCATGCAAATCTCTAACCTGGCAAAAGAATAAACTCTTTAATATACTAATGGGATGGAGTCTTACTTAGCATACATAGTAAATTTTGTTATTGTTTGGATGTTGCCTATTAACACTCTGCTGGCAACTATTTATAATGGAGACGGACAAATAGAGGGTGATCCAAATATTCCTCCTGCCCCAACCCCCAGCTCAACATGTTCTGCTTCGTTGTGCCAACTCATAACATTCTTTCTGTAAATTGCTCCAAATGAAGCCATAATCCTAGCTATGTTTTATAACAAATGCATGGCTAGGACCAACTTGACTTCTCACCTTTTAATGAACTGTCCTAGTTTAGCATCTTCTGAGGAATGGAGTGTAAAAAGAAGCAAAGTAGAAGATGAAGAGATCTCGTAAATAGTTTCCTTTGAACATCCACAATTGCTTACACGGCCTTTTCCCCTTTTTTCCAGGCTAGCAGAAATGGCCTAGCCCAAGGCTCATCCAAGTGAGCACATTTCAGGACTATTCATTGGATGACTTGAGGGAGACATCAGCCATCTGATAGACCAGTGAAGTACATTAACCGAGAACTTCCCTGAAATTGGGAGCAGGTGTGATGTTAGTATAAGACCTTCCTGAAGGAATTTCTAATTCATGTGAAAATAGTTTAAGAATAGATCTTGGAGCCAGCAGACAGCATAAGGTTGCAAATAAACAGATATTGATAGCTGTCCACCCCTCCTCCCCATGCCATGCCTAGCTGAGTGATCAACAAGCTCAGCTTCACGTAAATAAGATCTTTGAATTTATCTGCAATGAGGTAGGGCTTTAATGATCAGTATCTGCAAGCCAGGAGCATGAATGTGATCTTATTGTATCACAGTGTAGAGATGAGATAGTCTAGAGCTACAGCACACCAGTGCATTGTGCCCGAGTGTCAGGAACAATCCTTCCATTTCCAAAGCAGCGACTCTTTATTTTTTCATCATTGTTTCCTTACCTCTCTTGTATGCTTTTTGTGATATAGATCTGAGTGAGTTGTGCAAGCTTCAGACTTGCCAGCCCCCAGCTCCCAGGCCTAGTTCAGAGCAATTCATAAACTTACCATATTAGACTATCAGATTGAAACCAAGGGTTTCTACTAGTGGTGGAATTGGAAAGCCCATTGTTTTGATTATCATTTCATCAGCCCCAACTGATGCTAGTATGCTCAAGGAAAACATACTTCAGTTACAGTTGATTTTCAGATTCCAAAATGGTGCTGCAAAGCCTGTGCATCTCTAATTATATTTTATGCTAGGCTGTGCGATACCAAAATATACGCTGCAGCAATCAGTGAGTGAACAGTATCAATCAATTTGTAAACAGATGAAGTCACTCATTCCCAAACTGGTTTTCCAAAAACAATTACTAAATTACAATAGAAAAAAATTGTACAGTTACTGTATTTGTGTGCTGTGTTACAATCAACATACCAGGGAAACAAAACAATTTAATGCAGAAAAATCATCATTCATCTACATTATAATTGCTTCTTTTTCACATCTACAGGGCGGTTAATTAAAATTGTGATTAAATGCGGTCGCGCTGCCTAAGATGTCTTGCCCAAAACAGGTGGTACAGAATTTAAAAGTAAAAAAAATGTAATTAGCATTGGAAATTGAGAAATTGCCTGTAAGAATCAGTGTTAATTTCAGTCAGTGATGAGGTAATTTATAAATGAATGCAGTGGAGGCTGTGCAAATGCACAATTGCCTTCCTTGCCATTCTTAGCATTCTCAGCATGCAGGTGAAAATGTTTTCAAAATATTGAGGTAATTTGAAAATCAATCCATGCATTCTGTATCTTTTTTCTCCCGTTTGTACCAAATGTTGAACAAATGCTGCCATGGATGGTGCGATCCATCAGTTGTTTTTTTTTTTTTTTTTTTACTTTCTAAAAGCAATACTTAAGACCTAAATCAAGAAACGTAACAGCGCAAAGAGCAAATGGAAAATTGTGATCAGGGTCAAAAATGGTACACCTGAAGTTCTGACTAATGTAGGTTTGATTTATTACAAAATGCTCTCATCAATAATATAGAAACCTGGAGGGAAATCTGTTCACTGAAGAGATGGTACAGAATAAAGACTATTAACTCATTCAATAAATACTTGAGGTTTTATTTTGAAAGTTTAATAAAGAACTAGAAAGTTATAATAAGGTTGATATTTTCCTGAGAAGCTTTACCTACAAGCCTCCAAAACCGGTTCATAAAGCTATTACTAGAATTTTTTCCCATAAATGAACTCTGCTTATTAATAGCATCTTTCCTTTTAACAACGATACAACTTCTAACAGAGTGTTACATCATTCATTTGATATATTTCAAGTATTGAACTGGTACATCCTATTGACATCTGAGTAAATTTGTACTTTAGATACTGTATTTTTATTCACACAACATCTTCATTATTAAAATGAGAACCGCTAAGCTTTTAAAATCTCCTTTTAATGGACGATGTTGAACATTCATATGCTTATCCTTACCCCCTGAACAATATGAATTTAAAATATTTTAATAATTTAATAGAGGAGAATATGGGGTTGAGTATCTGTTACTAGAGGTAAGAGACTTGTTGGGATTTCTTAAGCATCTCTTTCCTGCATTTGCCATTCTGCAAAATGATTCCCCCATATAAAGTGCATCCCGAGAATATGTTTAGTTAACTGCTACAGATCAATCTAATTATCAGATTCTCTCATAAAATATTTGGCCTGGTTCCTTGCTATCTGAGGCAGATATGAACAATTTCACTCTTTAGGTAACACTAACATTTTGAGGGGAGAGACAAAAATTAAGGAACAGTTTGTTTCCTTGACAGTATCTCAGTAGCCTCTTTCAGGCCTGGTATCCAGCCTTCTTGCCTGATCCTTGCTTATCCCTTTCAGGATACAAATGAACTGGGCAGCTCAGAGGTGACAACGTGGTTGGTTGTTCCCAGTGGTGTGCTGTCATTTCTCCCGTATTTAAATCTGTTTCCCATTTAATATTACAAGTAGAAATAAAATGAGACCTCTAAATGGCGGAAACTGAAAGGTCACCAGTTAACTTCATGATCCTTCTCCTTTCACCAGCTCCTACCCGCCACCAACCGTGATTAGGGTGATTTCATCTTCCAGCAGTCAGTTCACCCTCCGTGCGGGAGAGTGCATACTTCATAAAACAATGGTTTCCTGGATTCCCTTTAGGACCTGTGAAAATAAGATCTGCAACCACATGGGACTTGGTTCAAATTTCAGGAGAGTGTTGGGATGGGGGAGGTACTACGCCCTGCTCCGGGCTGTGCTGGTTCTGAGTTTACAAGGGGTCACCAAGGTTAGAGAATCACAGATGTCAATAGAGTTCCAGGCCCTACCCCTTGAAAAATTTGCAGTGGAAATCATCTTACCTATTTACATTTAGTCCGTAGTTCACTGTAAGCTAGGAGGACAATTTGGAGTTCTTTTATTAGGCAGGCATCGCCTATGTTATATGAAACCACTGATAATGACAATGCCCTTTATACAGACTCCCTCTCGCAGGCATCTTCTCTGTACAGCATCATCAGGATCCTTGGAAAAGGTCTGCACCGTGCGTGTGGCTATGCCATCACTAGGGTGGCCAGCAATTTGGTATTTTAAGTCCTGTTTCTTTTCAGAGTTTGCCATGTCAGCTTGCTTGATGCCTTTCACTACTGCTACAAGCAGCACCTCTTCATAGCCGCTGTCAGGTTCATGGGTGAAAAATAAACATTTTCTTTTTCCACTCCGTGCTTTATTCACCTTCATTTCTGAGAGTGATCTGAGCTTTGCAGTGTAAGGAAACACATTTTTTTCTTGTTGCAAAACTAATTGAAAAATAGGCCACCAGGTCCTTCTTAGGCCTGTGATACATAAAAAGAGAAAATAGCCGTGCTTACTCATGCTGCATTAATTGAGCAACTACTGTGTGCAGGCACTGTGCTTGAGGCTGCCAATCAAAACATGAATGAGAGAGCGAGGCCCCTGAAGAGTTTTCTGGCTAATGGGAAAGGGAGGAGGTCCTCAAAAAATGAGGACAATGTGAAAAGTGCTAAAAGAACTTTGCCCTCAGTGAATCGAGAGCGCAGGAGATGGCATATAACTAGATCTGGGAGCACGTGACGAGGGCATGCTTCCTGGAGAAGATGGCATTTGAAAGGAGTATGGTCATGGACTCAGATTTCAGCAGTAGAGTGGAGGAAGGGTGTCCTGGACTGAGAGGAGGGTGCATGCAGGCATTAGGGGAAGGAAAGAAAGACCAACTCAAGGATTCTCAGTCACCAGAGAGGTCTGGAACATAGGCCACATGCAAAAGGATGAGATTAACTTGAGTCTGCAAAGACGACCAGAAAGCAACATACTCTCTTACCCCTTGTTTCTGGCTCTTATCCAATGAATAGGTGATGGTGAGCTTGTGAACCATTTTTTAAAGAAGAATGGCATAATAATATTTGTCTTTAAGTGAAATGTCTCTGGCAACTGCGTGAAAGCTAATATCTAACATTTATCGAGTACTTATGTGCTGGAATCTGTGCTAAGAATTTTGCCTATGTCATCTTGAGGTTGTCCTGATGATCGTTCTCTCAAATAGATGCTATGATTTTAATCCACTTTTTGCAGTAAGACAATTAAGGCTTAGAGGCGGCACAGGCCCAAAATCAGTAAGAAAGTTTGTGTGTTTTTTAAAGAGAGGAAGGAAGGAAGGAAGGAAGAAAAAAATAAGGAAAGAAATAAGTAAGGAAGGGAGGGAGGGAGGGAGGGAGGGAGGGAGGTGGAAGGGAAGGAAGAAGCACCACTATGTATTTATTTATTTATTTATTTTGGCTTTTCACCCTGGCCCCAGGTCCCAAATCCTGTCCTAAAAGTTTATGGTTAAATGACACTACATTCATGGAATTTCCAATAGTGCAAATAATTCTGGAAAGACATTTGTAAAAGGAAACCTTAGCATGTGAAAAGGAACTGAAGTGAGGCCATTTGATTCCCTTTTCTCTGAGTGATAGTGAAACAAAGTGGGGTATATGGATTTTTCATCTTCACAATTCTTCCTTTCATTCATCACTGTGCTTTTTGGAAAAAGAAAATGAAAACTGAATTTTGATCCTCCAGAAACAGATCTTTGAATGTGTTACATCCTGGAGCATTTGGAAAGAGGTGGTTAACAGACAGCCCTTCAAAACAGTCGAATTCAGTAAACCCCAGAACACTGGCCTTGTTGATTTAATTCATGACATTAAGGCCTTCTTCGCCCTTATGAGGAAACAAATGAAAATAATCCCTTTGCGATGACTATCCCTGCCTTTTCTGATTTAACTCTTCCATTGCTCAAGACTCACCAACCTTCCAACTTCAGAATACTCCACACTGTCTTATCTCTGCTATCCTATGGCAAGCTCTGAAAGCTGCTAACATTTTGTAACAACTATGTGACAAATTGTTGTGCTTTTATTCATGTCGGACATCTTTGCCAGACTTGCTTGTTGTGTTTTCTGTTTGGCTGTGTCATGGGACCAAAGGTGCCTGCCTTTGTACAGCATGTCAAATCTGGTTAGCAAGCAGCCATTTATCTTTAAAACCACTCCTGCACAATAGTAGTGGTGGGCCAGGCCACAGGACTCCCAGCACAACCCAATTTTCAGACCATCTTTTCTGCATATGGGGAGCACATTGGACAGCAGACAAGATGTTTTGTGATCTTGGGAATCTCTTAAAGACAAATTGTGGAGTGCGAGTGCAGCATAACTGAACTGCTGGGTGCCCAGTGAAGTGAGGAAAATCAGATACAGCACAGGCTGAAACAATGAATCCAGAATTCATATCTCTTAGCAGAACATACACAGTACTTTGCTCACACAGAGAGTTCACACATTGACAAAAGCATGTTTGCTCGTTGGTTATTTGCAGGGGATTCTATAGGCACAGTCTGTGCGTATATTGGCACATAAGCCTTTTTATATATTTTACACTGGTGAGGGTGTCCCACATGAACATGTAAATGTGCTTGTGTGGGAAGACAATTTGCTGATACAGATTTAAGACATGAGAAAGACCTTCTAGTTCACTGAGGCATTTCTCTCCTAATGTAGCAGAAGCAGAATCTCTGTGTTTTCTACGGTTGTTTCAATAAAGGACTCTGTGTGTGCTTAAGGAAGACTCTGAGGCGGTGAGTGTCAAGTGTTACAATGAAAAATATTGAGAACTTGCCTATCTAGAAAACAACTGCAAACTTATAACCTAATTCACTTTGGATTTTCTTTTCTCAATTGTTTCAAGGTATCTTGGGGCATGATTTGCCTTTAGCTAATTATCAACAAAGGAGAAAAGAGAACAATTCAAAAAAAATGTCATAAAGTTTCATGAACTAGTTCAACAAAAATGAAGAATTTGCCTCCTTGGATGAGTTAAAGAAATAAACACAGTAAAACTGCATGATTTCAATGAATTGTCAGAGATTTTAAATACACATATATATAATGTGTACACTTATGCATATATATGCATGTGTATGTGCACATATATATGTACATACACGTGTATATATATATGTATATATCGAGGTTGCTTGAAAAAAAAAGCCAGTTTCTCTCTCTCTCTCTCTCTCTCTCTCTCTCTCTCTCTCTCTCTCTCTCTCTCTCTCTCTCTCTCTCTCTCTCTCTC
>RJWH01007274.1:0-21573 GCA_004363575.1 Solenodon paradoxus | reverse complement strand
GGAACTGCAGCAAATGGGAGAAGTATGCATGAATTTCACAGGTAACAGGATTACGTGGGCACATAATTGATCCATTTGGAGAAAAAAAATGACAGTGCTCTAAAGATGCCTAGGCTTTGGAGATGGAGTTTATGAAACAAGCATTTGTAAATTCAAAGGAATCAATATGTCAATTTTATTACATCTCAGAACCAGCTGGGCATTAAAGGAACAGTAGCCTTCAAAAAAAAAAAAAAATTACAGTCGAGTATTCTCACATTGTTTACCTTTCTTAAAGGGCTTAGAATTAAGAAAAAAAGAATGAACTTAGAGATTTCTACCTTTTCAGAAATTATAGTATCAAAAAGGAATAATAATGTAATATTTTTTCAGTTTTCAACCTGACTATTTGGTTAAAATGTCTGACTTATTACTACAATGAAGTACATTAATAGATGTAGGTAATCATGTGAATAGTGACTCAGACATAGGTTGTATGCGGTCAGTGACTCATTAGAATTCCTATCTACAATGTGCTTTTCAACAAAGTCTAGAGTTTACCTCTTCAAAGATCTAAAAGCATAATTTAAGAGCACGACTTCGGATGTCCCACAGAATTTGGTCTGTACCAGAATGAAATTGTCCTGTTTTATTAGTTTTTGACAATTCAAAAAGACCAAGCTATTTTAAATTAAGTTCCCAGATAATAGGATTTGGACAACAGCCATAAGAAACATGCATGGGATGTGAATTCAAGAGATTTTGTTAAGATCTCAAAGAGCTTACTCAACTAAGGATGAAATTTAGAAGCTCTTAACAGGTTCATTATAGGTGAAACAGTACTTCCTTTCAAACATCTGTGTGCTATCGACTACTACCTCACAGGTGAGCTGCTGTGCTATTTTATGTTCACAACTCCACTTTCCCAACTCCTGCTCCAAAGAACATCTCCAGATAATGAGTGGAGCCCAGTTCTACAATCTCCCCAGGGAGTGAGGAATTCAATACCATGGAAAGAATGCAATATTCAGACACAACCCAATCTGTGTCCTCATTCTGATTCAGCCACTTCTTCTGCATGTGACCCTGGATGTGTTTCTGAACTTCTCTGAGCATCAGTTCATAATGCTTAAAATGAAGCCAATACTTATTGTATAGGATCATTGGGAGTATTGAACAAAGTTTTAAAGACAGGTATCTGGATCCTAGAAGATACCCAATGCATTCTGATTATGACTATTTCAAGATATGGCTGATCAGGCTGCCAGAAATTCTGCAATAGAGGTATTTCAGTTTGTGGGTCCTACTGAAACATTCTTGAAAAGAGGAAACAATAACCTTAAGCTGAGGTATTCATTCCTTTCCAGTTCTTTAGAGAGTATTGAAAAAACTTAAAAAAGGAAAGAAATAGTCACAGTGATTGCCATGGTTTATACCTATGCATTTCTGGGAAGTGGCATGGTACTACAGTACTGTTTCTTATAGAAAAAACTCCCTCTAAAAAAATTTCCTCCAAGACGATATTTTTAGTTGACCTTTATCCCAGCACAAGATCTGATTGTCTCCCCACAAATGCATAAATGTCTGGAGGACAATCTTGTCCCTCTCTCTGTCACCAGTGACTAGCTCAAGGCATGGAACACAACATCATTTTGTTAAAGTAAGGCTGTACTTAATAAGAAGACAAATCCGTTCTACTCAACTATCTTCTGAAAATGAATATGGCAGGTACATTAAAGATTTAGTGTATATTATAATACCTAGAAAAAAGCTTTTGATAACTGATGTAAGACTCCCTATGACCCTATTAACAATTTCTTGAACTGCACTTACTGACAGCTATGCCATTTTGAATACTTGCTGGGAGGGGAGTTTTGTTTATCTTGTTCTTTTTCAGTTTGTATTTGAGTCAGCTGATACCCACTTTTCTCAATGGCACCTTTAAGATCCATGAATCAGGGAAACAAACAGAGAGGTAGTGTAGGTACTCAAAAGATCCTGGGCTTTGAATACCTAGGCTAAAATTTGGTTTCCAATTCATATCAGCCATGCAACCTAGAGAAAGTTGCTCAACCTAACTGTGGCTCCATTTCCCATAATACCTATGTTGCAGGCTTATTGTGAAGAAATACTGATAATAAAAAGTATCAAGCAAAGATTAGGTATTTAGTGTTACACCCCCTCCTTCAGCTCTTTAGTATTTATTGAGCATTTACCTCAGGTTAACATTTAATGAGATCTTACCTTGCTCATTTGGTCAGTCAATCAATCACTAAGTCAATCCACATTTAATGTATAGCAATGGTGGACAGTTCTAATTTTCATTATGAATGGGACTGTTTTCTCCTCAAGGAAATGAGCCTGCAGAAATATCTTCTGTACTTAGCATTACAATCATTGTAGCTATTAGCTATTTTCTGCCTAATCTGATTATTTCTTTGTTCCCACCATCCTTTTTAGTGAACCAATTTGGTATTTCTGCAAGCTTTGGTTCTCCACCATTCTGCGCTTGGGTTTCTCAGCTTTCTCTTCTTCCATGATCTTTTGAAAACATCAGAAAAAAAGGTCTCTTGATTTTATACAACTATGTGTATCAGTTAATAGAGTAGATTAAAACACTTTGATTCTACTGAAGCATATCAGAAATACATTCAAAATTTACAGCTATAAAAATGTAAAGAAAGTAGTCCAAATACAGTAGTACATAATGAGCCTCGCTGCTATCAATATATAAAGCAGTTTAGAGTATAACTTCAAATTCTAATGAAGATCGTTTAAAATTTTGCATTGAATTATGAATTTAAAATTCCCGTCTTCTCCATAAGTATCTGAGAAGGGCATGTAAGTGAATTAATTACTGCCTTAAGTTGGTAAGGTATGTGTGAAATCAAACTTTATTCTTGAACTCGTATTTCTCTTCCCAAGATTTTTTGAACCATGTGCTGAGTTCTGAGTACTTATATAACTGCTGAGGACATTTTTTAAAAAAGGTATTTTTTCTTACATAGATTCACTGTTTCAATCTCAGAATACCATCACAGCCAAAACAATCTGTCCAGTGTCATATACTGGATATATCGTAGACATACAAAATGAAATTGATCAAAACAGAATAGAGATATTTATAAACAGAAGCAAAGAGAAACACACACAACTTCACCTTAACTTTTGACCCTCTTTTTAATATTAACAGCATCATTTTCTTTTTCTGAGAAGAAAAGGAATAATAAATGGCAAGAATATCTTTAACTCTTGCTCATGTTTTGGTGATGTAATGTGGGTTCCCTGAAGTCATTGGACAAGTTTTCCAAGCTGACTCTTTTGAAGTAAACCTAAGGAGAAGGGAAAATGGAGCTGTTGTTAGATTCACTGATGGCGCCCACATGGCACCCACACCGGTTTCTTCAGAGACTCCGTAATTTCCATGGACGGGCCAGAGGCCCTGCCAATATCCGCACATCATTGGCATGATAGACCATAACAGCTTCTTCTGAGCCGTTCCGGTCTATCGTGTCAATGCGTACTCAGGGAGTCCTCAATGCACGGATCATTGACACGGCACTACATAACGGCTCCTTAGCAGCCATTATTGGGTATCAAGTCAATGCATACTCAGGGAGCCTTTAACGCACAGGCCTGCACAATCAGACACATTCCGAATACTAAAATTCCTTAGGAAAATTAGTCATTGCCTATGTGTGATAGCTGTTTTCCATTTTGAATTTTAACCATTTTGGGGAAAGGGTGAGAAGAGAAAAGAGCACAGTCGTCTGAAAAGTCCTTACAAAACTGGTGCAAATGTTGTAAGGGTGGGGTGGATAACTGAAGATGATGAATTTCTAACTTTTTCCTTTCCATAGCCTCATTTTATTGTGTCAGAGTTGTAGAAAGCATTTCGCTTTCACAGAGGCTCTTTTTCAGACAGGGTACAGCCCGGAAAACCTGTTTCAATGATTCAGATATAAATCCCCCCAAAATGTAGTGAAAATGATGAGAGGCTCTCTAACTCTAAAATAGCAGTCAGAGGTATTATTACAATAATCTTAACATACATTGAAAATATCATGTTTTATGATGATCTCTGTAAGAAATTTCAGTTGGTTGTCTCTCCAGACTTTTAATAACATGTTAGTAGAAGTCCTGCAAGGATCACAAAAGAATAATAATGGGGACACTAGCAATAGTAATAATAGTAGCAAAAATAGTCATAACAATACAGCTACCATCGATTATATCCTGTATATGGCAGGCACTTTGTACACATTATCTCATTTAATTTTCTCCACAGACATTTCAAATCAGGAAACCGTGGCTTAGCAAGGTTAAATAAATTGACTGATGTCACGCAACTGCTAAGTGACAGCAGTGACACTGGAACTGGGTCTGGTGAGAACCATGCTCTTATCATTACATTGTTTCTAATGAAGATCACCTATGGGGACACTAAGTTTTTATTTAGAATATATAACCCCACATCTGCTTACTGATCAGGGAACTGAGGCAGGGTTTGTATTTAGTAATTCCCCCAAATAATAAAGAGAGTCAGAGTCAAGACCAGAATGAAATATGAGTACAGACACCCTTCCTCTCTGACAACACTGACAACATGTTAACCACAAACAAGACTTGGGAATTTCAGAGTCTGCTTCAGAAGCAGTAGCCACTGTAGCCATCACACTTGAAAAGATTTCCATGCACCACATCAAAATGGTGCTAGTTTGCTGTTGTTGGTATTTTTTCCTTTTGTGTTCTGCTTACTGACTGACATCTGCTATCATGCTAAGCAGGTGTTCCTATGTAAACGAACGTGCCCTGTTTGTGTTTCGCCATCCTCGCTGCTGCGCACCCAAATGAGCAGCGTGATTAAGAATCCTGTAAATTTTTGAAAGGAAACGGATGGCTACCCTACTAGAACATAATTACACCGTTCCAACATCCGCAGTTCACTGCTGCAGCAGAGTTGGAGAACAGCAGAAATTAATAATATATAATAGCATCATTCTCGTAATTTATAAATGAAATAAAGTAGAGAGGAGATTCTGCTGATATGCATTTTCTCCTTAATTCTAAAAGACAAAGTATAGATTAGAATTTTAGTGGGGTGAAACCTGGCCAGCAGTCTCCCACTAGTTGCCTGATTTGTGATAGGAGTGTTTTTGCTTAGGGAAAAGAGCTAATATCTTTTATTAGGCCAGGGGGGGAAAATGAATAAACAAGACCTTCTAAAGGCAATACTAGATAAAGGGGGGGTCTGAAAAAGATCTCTGTGGATTGTGTGTCTACTATATTCTACAAAGATATTATAACTTTTTAGAACTCAGTGTGCGATGAATTTTTTCATATGACAACATATCACTGTGGGTCAATCCTTCTGAAACAGATCAGTGAAAGATGTGGGCCAATATAAACTTTGTCTTCTCAAGAGTTGGTATAGGTTCTAGAGCTCTGCCTTAGGACAATTCCTTACCATGAACAAGACTGTATTGTACTCTGCGAAAGGTGTTAATAGGGATGATTTCATGTTCTATACTTTTTATCACACAAAAAGCATTAAAGTCTTTAAAAACAAAAAAACATTGTTTTGAGCACCTTGAATGTGCCTGTTTAGTACAAATCATCATTAGAGTAAGAGAGTTGATTATTTTACTCATATCTTTCAACTATACTAGAGAAATAATAGAACTTTCCAAAGAACATCAATTTCTCTGGAACATAGGATTATGGAAGGCAGTTAAAATATTCAAATAGTCTTCTGTCTCCACATGCAATGGGTTAGTTGTCTGGCAATTGGACTTAGTCTGTTGTTTCAAGGCTTTGTCCCCCAAGAGCCCAATGTTCACAACAGATAGACATACATACCTCTACACACATAACGTATACAAAAGGCAATTAGCCTTAAGAAAAATAACACAATATAATTTGTTTAAATTATGAATATTTTTGAATGGTGCTATTTAAGCCATTTTTTCTAATTCCAAAGAATAACAACATGCCCCCCCCAAAAAAAATAGTCAACATGGATTTTCTTGCTTTAATTAACCTTAGAGAACATGAAAATACTATTTGCCTTTCAAGAGATGCATGTCCATTTAAGATGCTTATTCATTGAAGCAGTATTCATTTAAAGGTCCCCTTGAGTATTACTCTATGTGTTTTGATTTGGTTCAGAGAAAATAAATTCATTTAATAGATTTATTTCATTAACAGGTATTTATTTAAGTGGGTTCTACTGTATTTAAATCTCCAAACAGCTCCCATTACTTCCTTGCTTACTTGCTTCATGTTGACTAATTTTAATAAGCCTAAGGTGCCTAGGGTCTTATTGAGTGTTCGGTTTGATCAATATGGTTAAATTAAAATTGTGCAAAATATAAGCAAATGTACTCTAACAACACAGTGAAAAATGTGCTGTGCGCTAAGCATTGATTGGTATGCTGCAGACATGGATATGTTGTTGTGGGTGAGCCTCTAAACTACCTCAAAACTGCAATTCTCCTCTAAACCTCCTCTCCCTCCAGACACACCCACGTCCTCTCCCACCCAGACACTCAGGCAAGAGCACCAGCAGGCCCACTGAAATAGAAGAGATTTATGTCAGGTGTTTTGCCTTTTGATTGAATAGAAAGCAGAACGTAAGGCTCACGGTGTAATTCTATATAAAGGAAAACAAAACAAAACAAAACACTAAGATCTTATCCAACTTAGGCTCCTCCAACCTTCCCTGAAATGCTTTAGGCAATGTCAGTGTAGGAATGAAGAGCCTAGTTCTTTTTCACAGAGAGTCTTTTTTTTAATTGTGATTTATTATTAAATCTTAATTGCTTATTAGCTAGCATCTTTTTTTCCAAGTTCTTGCTTGTCAAGTTGATTTGGAAAATTACCTAAAAGAAAAAAATCCAAATTTCTGATGTCTACCAAAAGTCAGCCTTGCCATTAGTACTGCATTTGAAAACCTATATAATTTAATAGCTTTCTAATAATAATTGCAAAGCTCAAGTGATAACTAAATTCTATTTCATGGAACCCATTTAGTATGAACAAATTTGTATCTCATATTCCTAAAAATATTTATCAACTTTTCTTTTTTTTCCTTCTCTTTGTTCACCTTTCTCACTGATTTTATAAGCTGTAGTAGGAATAGTTGGTCTACTTAATATTGTGTCAATATTTTCAGGTTTTTCAGAAATCCCCAACAATCACTTAGCAGTCATAATTGTATATTATACGGAATTGTTCCTGATATGGGTTGACTGTTAGGACCAATTCTTTTTCCTACCTGTTGTGTGATCTTTGAATCTATCTTTAATTTTCTCGATAAGTGATAACTGCCATCACGACTTTGACTTTCCTGGATATTATCTCTTCCTACATGTCCAAAACATAAGTTCACATGACCAGAAATTGATCTTATCAAAGGTGAATCAGAAGTTTTTTTAAAAAGCAGGGAGATAAACACATCAAAAATAGATATCTTGCAAGTAGTGGCTGTATTTAAGAAAGTGTGTTCTTTGGAGATGAAAATTATTCTCCAGTTTAAGCTGACTACATAGGTTTTTAAGATAATAAGAATTTAAAGTTTCCTTTTAAATTAAATCTTGTGCCTGAGCTTCCTACAGTCACCAGCAAACCTGTAAAACAATCTTTGAGTCTTAAAATAATCAGAAATAAGTCGACCAAAGCTGACTTTATTTCTGTTGTGGGGCCAAAAAAAAAAAATACTTAGGTTTTTGTTTAGTTTCGTGCATGCTAATCTTGATTTTTCTCATGTTTTGAGTTTTTAATATCAAAGGTAGTGCTCTTTGTAAACAAGTGTAAGTTTACCCAGGCAGCTTCACTTACACCCTTCCCTTGTAATCAGATGTGAAAATTACACCCTCCCTTTTGGATACATGATAATTACACATTTCAACATGTAAAGAATTGTCTCTGTTTCAGTTGTTGGAATGAAAAAGCTGAGACATTCAGTAAAATATATTATTATATTAAAGATCATTTCCATAATTGTTTTCAGGATTTGTAATCAAAACCATGATCAAGGTAGTTTGCATTTTAAAAGGAATACATAGAAAAATAAGGAGTGAATAAAATTAATTGCTGAATAGCTCTTGAATGGCTATTCTCTTATTTTATAAAAATGTAATTGGGAAAATAATTTATATTCTTTCTGTGAAAAATTTTTAGTTTCTTATCTGACATTTTTTAACTGTTTATTAAAATACCTATTTTCCCTATAGATAAAAAAAGGTAAAAAAAAAAGCATTTTTCAAGTTTATTCAAAGACCACATAAAAATATAACATAGAAGTCTTTAAAAATATTGGTGTTTTGACAAGAATTAGTTTGTCAATGAAACCAAATATATAAGTTTTATAAACTCATCTGGGAATAACTCAAGCTTCTCAGTCAGATTTCTAGGTTTATCTGAAGCACCACTTACATCATAAGATAAAGGGATATGTCAGTGTGATTATAAAACAGATTAGAGCCTAAAAAAACATAGGTTTTAGCAAAAACTGACCAACTCAAAGATATATTTTACTTATTTGAGGGATGGAGAATTAATTATTGACTCCCATTTACTTTCTTAAGTTAACAAGAAAAGGAAAAGGGGGCCGGAGAGAAAAAGAAGTTGGCATTAGATGACTGATGATGCTATGACTTATTTCAAATAATTTGTCATAAAAGAAAACAACAATCAGCTTTTAGTTCTCTAGAAGTATACACATTTTTTCTTTTCAGCCAAACCCTAGCATAGGTGAAAGCATATTCATTTCATTCAAATCTTTTTTTTTTTTTTTAAATGTTGCTAGGAGCACCCTGTGGAACAGTGTTTGGGTACAGTTCACATACATCCCAAGGTCCCAAGTTCATGTCCCAGGGCAGGCAGGAACAGCCAGGATGAATAACCAACTAAAATAAATATAATGCTTCTTCCACCTCTCTCCCTGCCTACTTGTCTATGCTTGTCTTTGTTTCTACCTGAAACTTTTCTTTAAAAAAAACAAAACAAACTTTTTTGGTTCTGAAAATGCCCCAAACTGATTTTCAAGTTTTGGTGTTAAATGATAATGTTAATTGGCACTTATCTATACTTTCTTTTCTATTTTAAGATAATTGTATAATCTGGCTTTTATATTCAATTTCCTAAAATATTTCCCTTAGATACATATTTTAGAACTTGGAAGAAACTAGAGAATTCAACTACTTTCTGCCTTAGACTTCCTTCAGTGGTTAGAAACTGAAATAGACCTGGCCGGATCAGGATTTGAACTCTAGCCTTCTAACCCCAAATCAGGGACAGGATGATGTTTTGAATCTTATGTTTTTGTTGATACTTTTCTTCCAATCTGAGATGGCATTTTATTTTTAAGCTAAAGGATTCTCTCTTCTCAAATATCAGGTTATCATTGTTGGGTATGCCAAGTCAAGTGGGTAGAATCAGAAAGCTGAGTGTGCCTATGTGGTGAGTTATTAGACTGCAGAGTGATATGTTCTGTACTGAAGATGCTGGTCTTACCAATACTATGTTAATTTGCTTTTTAGAAGATGGAACAGCTGCTTTGTAGATGAAGTGGTTCATAATTCTAGTATAAACTGGGCAGCAAGTCAGAAATAGTTTCACCTGATTTTGACATTGGCATTACATGGGTGCCCACCCCAGTTTCACTCCAAAGCTAAGCTTATTGTGACACCCTCAGGAAACTTGGACTTCTGACCCTCCACAGACTTCCATTCAATCTCAGAATGGCCATGAACACATCTCTAAATTCTCTGGGGCTTATGTTCCTGCTTGTAAAACGTCGAGATTGGACAGAGGTTGCAAACTGGTGGCTGACAGATGTGTTTGGATTGGCTCACAAAGTTTTTAAGCATATTCAAATTGGTTGCCAATATTTAACATTTAGGCAACTTCACTAAAAAAAAAAAAAACAACAACCCAGATTTCCAGATCCTCTGAGAAACCCAGAACTGACTTCTCTGGCCTACACAGCACGGAAACACCATGACAGAGTAACTCTGAATTCCCGTTCAGCCAATCTTCTCTCATCTGCTTCATCTGTGCTGACATTTATTAGCACTACCTTGATGCTCTCCAAGTCCTCTTCCCACCTCTACTTTTGTATTTCCAATTGTGATTTGCTTCACTCGACGAAGAATGTTGACTCTCTAGTGGTTTCTACATCTAGCAGAATGTTATTATTTGTGTATACAATAAGCTTCAGGTAAAAGGGTTTTTGTTGTTGTTGTTGTTGTTAAGGAAAGGTGCAGGCAGAATGAAGGCGAGTAGGCAAGCAGGCAGGAAGACGGAAGAGGGAGAAGCATTTTATGTATTTATTTAATGAATATTAGTTTTTCATCTTGGCTGTTAAAAATTGGAACTATTTTAGATCAAATAAATTAACTCCATTTGGAACAAACACTTTGAAATCTAATGATGAGCAGCAGGGCTAGTTCAGAAAAGGTGTCCTTTAAGGTACAGGAAAGGTTTGACCTCTGACTATTGTCTACCCAGAAAATGATAAAAGTATTTTATAAAGTATCCCAAAATTGACTCTTTAAAACCCCAAGCAAATCATATAGACCCACTCAGTTAACGTAGCATTTTTTTTTCCCATCTCTCACTAAACTAACATCCCCAATCTTCTTTTTGAATATTAGCTTTATGAGCTTTTTCTGTTCACGTAATTGCAAGCAGATTATGTTGGCCCAGAAACTATTTGGTCTTCCTCAAAAGCAAAGAAATTACACTGATTTAGAAAGTCATACTTTCATAAACCCTGTTTCCAGGCACATCCAGTTGAATACAAATGATAACACTTGTAACTACTGGTTGTATAGTGTTTAACATTGTACAGGGTGATTTAACAAAGTATATCATTTATCTACACAGTTCTGTGGAGTAGAGAAGGTATTTAATACAAACAAGATGTCTAAGATGAAGAAAAATTGGACAACTATTAGAAAATTGACCTACTCAATACATTTTAAGGATCAGAATTCAACCTACAACTTCTGGCTTTACTTAAGTGCTTTCCATGCTGTATATCTAGGATCATAGGAAATAGATGGGATGGATGGATTGATGGATGGATAGATAGATAGTTTTTTTTTTTTCTCTTGTGAATGAGCATAGTTGTCTCAATGCTTTCTAAGTTGAATGAAGAATATTTTTAAGTAGCTATTCATAAGTGAATGCTGGATTTTTATTAAGGAGAAAATAATATACATATATAAAACAATGTAAATATATAAAAACAATTCATTGATAGTGTATGGAATAATTCAGGATAAAATTTTTACAATGATATAGAGATACAGAGAAGTCAAAAAAATAAAAACTTGGATAAAAAAGAGGGGAATTTAACTATACAATAAAATAGAAGATAGAAAAACCTTTGAGAAAAGAGATTACATGACAGAAAAGGAATACAAGAAAACTGAAAGATAAGATTGTATAGTAATTTAAGAAGTGAAACCCTTAGGAGAAAATGGGAAATACTAGAGAGGAAGCAACAATTAGGAAGTGTGGAAGAAAACCTCTAGGCCAGAAATACTAGCAGATTTGAGGAGAGGGGAAGGAGGTAAAGGTGGAAACATAGAAAGTGATGCTTTTAAGAATTCGGTAGCTGAAAGGAAAATACATTTTAATTATAAAACTCTGAAAACAGGATCAACAAGTTTGGATTGCAAGAAAGAAAATTAATATAGAAGGATTGTATAGAAATTAGAAAGAAAACTCTGGATTTCCAGAAGTAGGAAGAGAAATGCTATTTAAAAAGAGAGAAGGCTTGTGTGGAAAGTGGGATACGATGAAAACCCATGACAGGTGGAGGTGGAAAACGAAATGAGTTGGGAAAAATCACGCCTGGGAACACGGCAGGCTGCCATAATACAGAAAAAGGAGGCTTTTAGAAGGAAGCTGCAAAGTCAAGGAAAGGAGGGGACTAAGCCCAGCAAGGTGAAAAAGGACCATACTTAGCGCTGCAAAAAGGGGAGGTAAGCAAGGAGAAAGTGGGAAATGGGGAAAGGAGAAAACATGGAATCAAAGTTATGGAGCTAAAGCATTGAAAGTAGAAATGAGGCACTGTATTTAAGTTATTCATCTAAGTATACACAAGTTGCTTTCTCTTTTCCATTACTGGGGGCTATATAATTTCACATAGTCAGATGACAATAATGTTCTATTCAAATCTATTAACATGGAAAAGGACTTTACCAGAATGAGCATCTTTTTTATTTTTTCAAGTTTCCCAAAAGGTGAGGTCCTCTCTCTCTCTCTCTGAAAGATGTAAGAGCTACAGTGAAGTGTGGGAGTAGGACTAGAGGTCTTAATCATTTCTGAAATCATCCTTTCAATAAATCATAATTCACGCAAAGTGAGAATTATGTCCAAACATTTACAGCAAAAATGTGCTCTAGACATTCATTTACACTGCTTATACTAGAGATCTCTTGGGCTTTTAGTTCGATTTACAGAATTTTTTAAATCATAGGTCTTTTCTTATAGATTGCATGTTGTAATTGAGTTGTCTAGATCTCTCAGCCACTCTGTACTTGATACCATATAGTCGTTAATTTGGATTAGAATACTTCCACGCTTTGAACGTTTTAAAATTTTACCCCTTGGGACTCTAGAATTTTAGAAGCCTCCTCTCAACTATGTCTGGTCTTCACTATAAAGCCTTTGGCAATATAATTCCATGTCACAGTAAAAATAGTGTTAAAAATCTTAGTAGGCATTAGAAGCAGGAAGAAATAAGTACCTTGTCTGTCCAGTCACACCCTGGACCATGTGTGGAGCCATGTGCTCAGGTCACGTGCAGTGTGCACCCCCACCTCGCCGCCCCAGGAGTGGGCTGTACCACCTGAGGACTCTGGAGATAAGGGCCATGTAGAGGATTTGTTTATCTGAGGGGCCTAGTCAAGCCCTCTGCCATACACTCAAAAATATTTTCATAAGAACCTAAAGTAATTATTTTCAATCCTCACTTTAATCCAATCTGTTTTTTTATTCTTCCTTTCTTTCGCTCCTCTTCCATTTTCTTCTTCTGCTTTCCTCTATAACCTTTAACCCCATTCTAAGAACTTCACCTGAAATATATGTGCCTGAAAAGAAAAACAGAATCAATGTGTTACAATATTAGCAAGTAATCCTGTATTTGTTAGAAACCAATTTGAAATAAGATACAAACATTCTCAAAAGTAGCTACCTGTTTGAAAAACTTTTTTTTTGGTTCTAGGCAGAATGTGAATGAATATACTTTTCATAATATGGAACCGAATGTTTATATACAACTACCTGAGGAAAAGAAATGCCATAGAATTGAAATCCTTATTTTATATGGGTAGGATAAAATTGCCAAATTGGCTTTTGGAATATTTACTAGGTTTGTTTTTTTTTTAACATTAGCATATAGAGAAAATGTTGAAGACAGATAGCTTGTAAGATTACAGGGTAGTAGACAGAATACCTATCACGATAGAAGGAGTTTTTAAAACATCTTGCATATGGTACACCTTGATAGAGTAGTGGTTAGGTCAATCTCCTCTGAAGGACTGGGGCTCATAGCCCTGGGTTTGAGTCCTGGGAAGAGGGAAACACCAGTGTAAACAACTAAATGAAAAATAAGTAAAGTGCTTCTTTCCCCTCTCCCTTTCCGTCTGCTTGTGTGCTACTGCCTTTATTCCTGCCTGTACCTTTCCTTAATATATATATATATATATATATATATATATATATATATATATATATAGTATGATACAGTTAAGTTCAGAATTGCAGACACATTTGGGGAAGGGAGGTAATATGTCAGGAAAAATTATTTCCTTAAACATTCTCTTAATGCTAAGTTACAAATTTTCCCCACATTGCTTCCTAGAATTAAAAGTTCTTCCTTAACTTGAGTTGTTATGCAGATGTGAAATTTCATTGCTCTGAATGCTTTTCTGTTTAGTAGAGACTACTGGGAACCCTGCAAATGTGCATATTGATGTACCCTGTAGCTTCAGAGATGATGAAAGAGCATATTACTTATTTCCACAACAACAAAGCTAAGAGAAATTTGAAAGCAGCCAAGTATTTTACCTGGAGACTTTCTCCCAGGTGACAGGGTTATGGAGCCCTGGAATTTAAACGAGAGCATTCCCCTTTTCTAAAAAGTTTTTATAGGGAGCCACAATACCACTCCCAACCAAAAAAAGTAAAAGAAAGAAGGAAGGTAGGAAGGAAGGAAGGAAGGAAGGAAGGAAAGAAGGAAGGAAGGAAGGAAGGAAGGGAAAATTAAAAACTTATTGCTTCCATTTATATTCGTTTAATCAATTATGACTAAAATATGAAAAAGATAGTATGATGCTCATTCAGAGTATATTTGACTCGTTGTTTACTAGGCTGGATTGACATGATATGATTTGTGCTTTGCGGGGTTACAACAAGCTACTAGCAGGACAATTTGCTGAATCAAGAGGATGATTGTGTCTGGTGCCAGTCAGTCGCAATTAGGACCAGGATCAGGGAGGCCCAGGGCTTGTGCATCGTCTTGAGCTAGCTGCATAGAAATCAGCTCACCTGAAACTAATTGTCACAACAGAGACCTTATGCAAATGAGCCCTGGGGTTAGCGTGGGAAAAGAAAAACTGTCGCAAAGATAGGTGACCTGCTGAACAGGGGGTCTGTTGCTGGGGAAATCTTTGTTCCACAAGTTGAGTTTAAAAATGTTTTCATTGTTCAAAAAAAAAAAAAAAAAAAAAAAAGCAACAGCAATGCCCCCTCACCAAGATTATGGCAAACATACTCATCCAAAATTCCAATAAAGTAGAAACCAGCTTTGGATCATGTAATAAATTGGGAGTCTTTATATTTTATAAGGGCTACAGCAGGGTGATAATTTCCCTTTGCAAGGGGCTTTAAAATTTAGGTGCTGCAGACTGTAGAGTGACCTACCTTGGAAATCTGCTTGGAAAGGCTGGTCTACTGTTAGCCTGGTAATACTCCCACCGCCTTTCCTACCTGCATTCCTACTGACTGTTCACCACCACACTGTGGTGAAGGATGCCTGTGGACTAAATGAGAAAGGCCTATTTTCTAATTGAACTTTACTTTCATCTCAGGTAGAAAAGAAGGAACAGGAGAGTTCTCTAGCAGAGAGCAAAAGGATCCAGAAAATAATGGCCATGTCTTGCATGGTGGTTTCTCAAATATTCACAAATTTAAATGAAATGCAAACATTGGGAAATCCCAGGGCACAGCCCAAGTGATAATATATTGTAGAAGTATGGCAAAATAAAAGTAAAAATTATTTCTAAAGTATGATTTACTTCCTTTTTGATCCCCTGACAAAAACGTTGGTCAATTGAAATGTTTTAATTCAACCTCACGATAGCACTCCCTTAAACTAATCTCCCAAATGTTCAACTTTAGAAAACTAGATGAAGCAAAGCTATTCAGTTTAATAATAAATATTTTGATCTGTTCTTGTAACAAAATTGCCTTTGGATTCTTAACTGATTTTCAGCTTTTCAATCTTGTTTCCCTAAAACAATATGGGTTAACATATTGGCACTGCTCAGTTTTTCACTGAAAATTTGCCAGTGACATATGAAATAATGTATATTCACACAGCAATGTAAATACCATAACACGGAAACAAAATGAGGAGTGGTATTCTAAGCTTTCGCAATAACAATAACAGAGAGAGTGTGTGTCTAGTGTTTGCAAAAGAAGAATAATTTGAACAAAAATATTTAGGTGAGAGAAGAAGAAAGTGGCATTGCATTAACTTTGAATACAAATGTTATTTTGTTTGACAAGTGTCTGGGTCTAAGAAAGTGTTTTTATAGTGTTTCCTAAAGGGCTGGATTAAAATTTGGATTTGTATCTGATAAGCAAACTCAGGAATTACCTTGGTAGCTACTACAAAAAAAACAAACAAAAAACAAAAGAAAGTTAGGCTTAAAAAGGCTGTGACTTGATCGCAACTTAAATAAAAAAAAAAATGTATCTATCTATCTATCTATCTATCTAAAGCAAACCAAAGTCTTTTGTCCCTTCACCATTGTCTGAAATAATTTCCACATATAGGAGACATTTCACAGTGGGTATGAAGCGCTCAGCTTTCACTCATCAAACTTTAATCGGAACTGCATTTTAGTTTTTGAATAAAGAACACTTAAAAAATTTAGATGCAAATTATTTTGCATTATTCATGCTCTAAGTGTCCTTGTAGATTTAAACACTTCTGAGGCCACCTTGATTCAAGTAATTACCTAGGCCCTCACTGCTCTGTCATGAATAAGGTATTTTGTACAAGGAAAGTATGCACCCGATGAGCTTTTAAAGTGGCTTTACACTGAACTTGTGTATTGCTTCTTGTGCATGAATGAGTCTAACATCGTCGCAATCTGTCTCAGGTGGGAAACACTGGCTGGGCATCCATGGGTGACGGGATGAAACCCGAGAGCCTTCTGCACACACATGCTCTCCCTTTGTCTCTCCCTAAGAATCTCAAAGTGATTCTCCTGCCTGATTCTATTCAGAGGAGCTTGTTTTAGAATCTAAGGGAGCAATAGATGCTAGGAAAAGAAACAAGGGGGAAAGTGACAGTGATTCTGCTTCCCTCCTTCATTCGTCAGCATTTACTTAAAATGTCCATTTTTTGGTCCACCTCATCTCTATCATCAGAGGCTTCTGCATAAGTAAGAAGTCTCTGATTTTATGTGGGTTCTGTGCATCTGTCTCCCCATCTGTCAGCCTAGACTCCTCAGCTATTCGCGCTGGGGTCCACCTCCACCTTCAGAAAATGGAACTGACCTCAAACTCAAAAGTAACTGGAGAATGCTTACAATGGAAATGAAAGTGACAGCACTGCATAAATCTCAAAGTTTATCCACACACATAAAAAAGTAAGGTTTGTAAGAGTTAAATGAAATTGGCTGAAGCTTGTAGCTGGCGTTTGTTGCAAAATGCCCAAGCCTTTCCTTTCCAACTCCGTGGCTTTGAAGAATTATAGGAATTTTATGATGTGCTATTGGAGTTAAACTGGCAGAGATTACAGAAAAGGGGTTAAAGTTGGTTTATGGCAGAAAAAAATTATGCAGAAACCAATAAAAATAAACACACTCAAGTAGACTAAACTTGCTGGGCTTTTAGTTTTAGTTTAACAAAGGAAGTTTAGATGAAAGTAAATGTTGCAGCTTTTAGAAAATTAGTTGACACTCATACTTGATCATCTTTACTACACAGCAGTATAATTAATATTTAAACATTCTAATAATGCAGCTTGCTTTGCATGCACTTTTCAGCCTCACAACAGTATATTTTATCTGGAATGGTGCTAGCGTTTTCTTGGGTACTGCCCATTTTCATAGAGTTAAATTTAAAATAGAGTAGGACCTTAGGTCTTATGGCTTGTAAAACATCAATAGGAGAATGAACAGGTTTCATACATCTGCCAGACAGTTTATTATTAAGACCAATATTTACCCGATATCGCAGATAATATATGTTTTGTTTCATTGCCCCTGTGAACATTTTTAAATGATCAGAGTAGATTGTTTGAAAGTTGCATTTGGCTGCTGTCCACTCACTTCTTACTATCCAAAACAGGAGAATTTTGTCTATATAGAGGCAGTGTGAAATCAGGAAGCAGTACATGCTATGCTCAACCCCTCAGTGTCTGTCCATCCTGTAATGTAGCAAAGAATTTTTTATCTCTAATAGATGAAATCATTTGGGGAGCATTGTCGGGAATAGTGACAGCTGAATACCTAAGAAGTTAGTAAAACAAAACCAGCAAAATATAGAGAAGTAAGCTCATTGAGAGAAGACTGAGGTGGTTTATTTTCATATGAGAACTTTCTTCCTGTTCTAGTCTCAGGGCTGTAGGTGGTAGGGAAAAGTTATTTCAGGTGCTGCCCTCAGTTCGGTTCCTTTGAAGAGTGTAAGGTGGCCGGGGGTTCTTGATCTTCTTCTAGTTTGAATGGTGAGAGAGTGCATTCTACTTTTCCACCATCGCTTGTGTCCTTTAACAGAAATGGCATTTGCATGCACATACTTACTGCTCATTCTTTATAAGTGAGTAGGTGTGCTGAGCTGCACGTCTATTTTGAGAGGCAACCCACATTAACCCCTTGAGGCCCACATCCAGATAGGTACTGCCCACTGCGAATCCTGTTCCTTAGCAAAGCATGAAGCCACAGGTGAGCCAACAGTGGGGCATCTCATTTCGCTTCGTCCTGTGAAGCCTATGAAGCTGTGGCTGGCACAAATCAAGTGACGTAAGTGAGAGCTGCAAAATGAGGCTGGTTAGATTTTGAGTGAAAAAAAGATGAGCAATAGAGGAAAAAACAGTCAATATGAACTATTACTCCAGAGGAGCAATATGTCAGCTAAGTCCCACATTGGAAGAGCCACCGGGATCACAAAGCAGCTGTCAGGAGATAGTTTGCAGTCGCTGTTTTATTTCCTTGTGTCACTGATTCTTGGACATGATCATTTTTATTTCTGCTGTTCAGAAACTGAACTGGCAGTTTGGTGTCTTTGTATTTATTGAGTTTGTTTTGAGAAAGGGAGTTAAATGAACTCAGCTTACAAATAACTAACAGCCCATAGACTATTTAAAACCTGCTATTGAGGTGGTAAAGTAGAGATAAGTTGAACCCAACTGCTGTCACATGTATGGGTTTGACAGATAGGTAAGTCCAAGAGTGGACAAAATTAAAAGCATTTTTCATATGCTAATCTCCACCTACACAGGTTTTTTTTTTGTTTTTTGTTTTTTTAGGGAGGCAGCCTCTGGCAGAGTGAATTCAAGTGCTGTCTATCAATAGTGCAGTACTTCTAGGAATTTTTATAACATAAAACAATAATAAATACTTTTATGAGAAAAGTCTCTCATAGAACCTTAATTCCAAATAGATATCAGGACAACAGTAGGTCAGCAATTTGTGGAAAGAAAAAAATGATCCAGATGTATAACTTTTAAATGAAAAGGATAATTCCCTCCATATGTAATTAGTTCAAAATTATATCTGAGAAGTTGCTTTTTCAGTTGCAAATTGAGATCATCATAAAAGCAATGACCTTCCTTGCCCTTCAGGTGGTAGCTACATGCGAACTTCACAATGAGTATGAGACACGCCAGGGATGTCAATCAGAACGTACAGATTAACACACAGCAGTGAAATCTGAGAAGGTTTATAACAAGTAGGTAATAGTTTCAGGCCTGTGTGAGAACGCATAAACTCAAACTTCATGCTGGGACAAAACAGGGCAGGACATTTGAGGTAGAGGGTGAGAAAACCTTCCTCTTATTATGACAAACCCTCTCCCCTACTTGTTTAAATGCCACTGGGCTGTTATTGAATGCTCACCATTCTTCTGAGTTTCATATCACTTTACGAAAAGTTTTTGGAGTTTCCTTTCATTTTGATAAATATTCAAATTTGTATATAATTTCTACACTTCAGTTTTGAATGATAAGGAATTTTCTATGCTCACTGAGTTTCTTTTCAAGTAAGAAAGTAATTCTCATCATTAATATGAATGTTGTGTTTCTTTTTTTCCCAGTATTTCCAGATAATAAACCCTTTCTTTAGTTTATAAATTCAAAATTCACTAATTTCTTGAAATGAGTACCAAAGTAGCCCAAGGGAAATCTTAAACATCAAATGGTGACTCAAAAGACATGGAGAGTTAGTGCTGTCTAATGTGAGGTCTTACCTTTTACTAACAGAATCCTCAGGCTCAGGAAACTCATAGGCCAAGTGCCTATAACTGGGTTGAACTCCTCAGTTATTATGTAGTACTCTTTTAGGTGCCATAAATAAAACCCAAATCAATGAGTACATGCTGATAACATTTATAAATATATTCTTTTTTCCCCTTGGAGGTAAGAGACCAAGAACCGTTTCTGGTATGATAATCTTCATAGGGAAGAGAAAATTAAAATAAAAGCAGTATGTTCAGACACTAGACAAAATGTTTTGCTTTAGTTTTATTTATCGGGAAACCTAGACAACAGTCGTTTTGCATTTTAACTAGAAATTTGAGTCCGATGCCATTGACCAGGGCTAACATAAAGGAGAAGAGTTAGCATCATTAACATTCTTTGATTGGAAAGCACATTAGGAGGTAGATAAGGAAGCAGCACAGGCGACCCACCTCCTGGCCAAAGGAGGACAGTGCCTGGAATGTCTGCAATGTGTTTCTATTTTTGTCACACCTATGTGTGGCCACCCATCTGGTCTGAATCAATCAGTCTCATCCAGGGCTCTGCTCCTCTCCCAGCTGAAATAATACCCCCACTTCCCAGTGATCTGCATTAAGGAGGGTCACTGTTTCAGACTGATGGCCCAGGCAAAACTATTCACAAGATTGTGTGTTTGTAAACTTTGGTGAAACCAGGAGGAGGCACTGGGGTGATTTTTTTTTTTTAAACATGGATATTTTATGGTTAAACTCCATTCTCCTAGAAACAGTACTTGGGAAGACTGGATGAAGCATGAGAAACCCCAGAAAGTAAATGAATGATGCTGTATCATTTTGTTTACATACAAGCTATTTTTTAAATGCAAGTTTGCCTGAGCTTCAACTATGAATTTTTGTGTTATTATACCTGGAGCAGATAAAGCCAGGTTATGAAGTGTTGGCTGTGCCTTAGCCTGAAGTATTTTCTTAGGCTATTTCACTCTGTTCACAGTAGAAGAAACAACATTTAATTTCCCTACACCTCTGTAACAACCCTACACTTCTGCTTCCAGATCATTTTCCTGGCATTCCTCATGTGCACATTCTGTTCTCTAGCAATCTGACATTCATGCCTCCCCCTTCAGATTCCTACACACCTGACAGCATCTCTCTTGATATTCCAACTACTAGACTACTGACCTCTATTAAAAGGGTCAAGGTGTTCACCAGTGAAACCAGCCATGCTGTAGGGCTCCATAGCACTCTTCCCACAAGAGAGCTCAGAACTTACTCACATTGACAGGGACACATTAAGTAACATGGCAGAAAGCCACTCATCTTCCCCATCACCCAATTTTCCATTGCAGTGGGAAATACTACCCTATCATGGACCTTCTAACCAGGAACCCCAGGGTTATTTTTGTCTCACCACTGTCTTTCTCACTCCCCACATCCAGTCTGTTACCGACTGCTGGCCAACACTTCCTGCATCCGCCTCCTTCTTTTTCATTCTCATAGTTGTGCTCATAGTCTAGGCTTTGGCCTTGACCCGCTGGGAATTTGCAATCTTCTTCCCTCTTTTCCCTTAACACACACGCATCAAACCCCTGCTGCCTTATACACTGCTGATGAACTTTTTTTTTCTTTGTCTTTAATCAGTCCATCATTTTCTTTGGAGACTGCTGACTGTTCTCAGGACTGTGTTCTAATGCTCCCTTTTTGTGTCTCAGTTCTTCATCCAGCTATCTCCTAATTGTTCCTATCTTTTTCCTTTCTTTTACCAGGTGAACTCATCTCTTCTTTATGCAGTCATGCTATCCTTGCTTCAGGAACCCTTCTGTCCTATGCAAATTCCTTATAGCACCCCTGGATGACAGGTCCTGAATCTTTGTATCTTTCATTAATCCTTCT
>RJWH01007273.1:0-42232 GCA_004363575.1 Solenodon paradoxus | reverse complement strand
TCAGCACTGGGGCCTGAGTGCAGGGGACCGCCACCATCCCCATTCATGGTGGACCCCTATCTGGCGGGCCGACAGACTTCGGCCACCTGAGACACGCGTGTGGCCAGGCCAGTCCCCAGGGCCTTGGGTGGGACAACGACGGCCAATGGTGGGAAGTCAACATTATGCTTCCCTCGGGTCTCACTGCTCCTGTCACATTTGGGGTCCCTGCAGCCTTGAGGCTCTTCCTCGTTTCCCTTGCAAGCGCCCCCACCCCCCACTTCCGGTTCTGTACCCCTCCTCCCGTCTACATGGAGATGGTTTGCTTTTGAATGGGCTCTTGGCTGGCCCGCATGGCCTCGGCTGAACTGGGCACCGGGGTGGGGCGATCTGCAGCCCAGGCAGCCCATCAGGAGCTGGCGAGAGGTTCGGGATGGGCGGTGAGAAGGAGGGCAGGAAGGACTAGGCAGCCTGCTCACCTGGCCTGGAGTGGAGGGGAGTCTTGACCTCATCACCCTGTTTCGTTCTTCTCCAAAGCCACTGGCACTTGCTTCTCTCCCGAACCTGACAGGCATCTCATCACATAACTGAATTTCCCCCCTGAAATACCACAGCTCCTCACTGTCTTTTCTTCAAGGGCCTGCGTTTGGGGCTTACCAGGGGCTTGGTAGGGAGTCCTGTGATTGCCACTCACTAGGGAACTGCATAGGTGGGGAAACCTCTGGCCCTCAAAGACTCCCCAGTTCCCTAGCTCAGGGGCAAGAGGTGGTGGGGCCCCATGGAGCAAGGCCTCCAGCCCCATCGAATGCTGCAGAAGCCAGTCTTCCTTGGCCAAGTGGAGCGGTGGATGCTTGAGCTCCTGTGTCCTTCCACTGCATTCTAGGGTCTGCTACTAAGGCAGCTTGAACATGGGGCTGCCTTCCTTTTGCCCGATGCCCTGAACAGCTCCCGCCAAAAGCCTACTGCTCCAGGGCTGGGAGGCCGAGTGGGTGAAGCCACCTGGGTGGCTGTACATTTCTATGCCCACTGCACAAAGTGAGGTGCCCATCCCTGGCACAGTGGGATGGGCGCCTGTCAACTGGCCTCATTTTCCAACCTGTTTTCTGAGCACTGCCACATTGTGGGGGCCTGCTGGGGCCCATGGCTAAGGTTTCCCCATGATCGGGAGGTCGGCCTGTGCTGCCTGCCGTGCTCAGGGCTGCCCAGGACCCCACAGTCTCTGCCCACCCCGCTCTGGGGCCTCTCCCTCAGATCCCAGGTGGACGAGTCCTCACCCCCATGTCAGGCCTCAGGCTCATGCAGGCTTCCATCGCAGAACCCAGGGGTCTGGACAGGAGTGCCCCTTAGAGAGCTGTCCACACCTTCCTCAGTGGAATCCAGCCCTCCATGTCCCTCCCTGCCTCCTGGGGCTTGCACACCTCCCAAGACAGGGAGCTCCTTCCCTTTCCAGACAGCCAGTGTTTACAGTGCTCTTTGGGAAAAGAGCTTTCTTGTTTTTAATTTGAGTCCACATTTCCAGAAGCTTCTACCACTCGGCTGCTTCCCCTCCTTGAGAGTCCCAGCAGCCTGTTTCCATCCCAGCCTCCAACCTTTCCAGTGGGGGACACCTGGGAGGGGCCAGGATTCGGGGGCGGTGTGGACAGGCAGGCTGCAGTCTGCTGCCCCTTCCACAACCATCTGTCTGAGCTGAGGGCGGGTAGAGGTCCTCCTCATAGAGGAGAGACCCCATGACCTCTCGAGAGGGTCTTCTGCCCTCGAGGTCCTGCTGGTCCCACCACCTACCACGCCGTGCCATGGATGGGGCTGCCGAGTTGGGGGAGGGCCATTTCATGTACTGGCTCCACTGGGCTGGGTGGAGAAAGGGAGTTTTCTTCCAGAACACACAGGGGCTGCTTTCTTCCCGAGCCTCACCTCAGGAGCAGAGGATATGGAGAGGGTGGGGGACGTGCCACGTTGCCCTGCTTTCTCCCGCCAAATTCCCCAGTCCTAGGAAAGATCCACAAAAAAACCCACAAGAATTTGAATGTCTGAGCTGGGGCTGTGATGGAAATGAAATTCTTTAAAAAGAAAGAAAAACAAAAACAGAAGAAAAGAGGGGGGAAAAAGATGAAAAAACCCAAGCGAAAGTCCCCAGAGTCCCAGCTGTTAGAAGGACCCTAGGCTGCAGCCCTGGGGAGAGAAAGGGTCCTTAAGGTGTTGGCACCTCGCTGTGTCCTGGGCTGGTACTGTTCCTGCAGTTCGAGTTCCAAGGTTTTCTGTCCTCAAAATGGCTTGAAAATCCAAACCTTTCGGGAGGGAATCAGGCTTGCCCTATCCTGGGGCCTCCCAAGGCAAGAATGGGGGTCCTTCCTGCTCAGCTAAAAGTCCTGCCAATTGCTTCCTGCCGGCATGCAACTGAGCCCTCTCCCCACGCTCAGATGGCAGCTCCTCCTTCCAGGTCCCTGGGCCTCCCTGCCTCTAGACTTGCCGCTGATCCCACCCTCCAGATGGCAGGGCTGGCACAGAGGATGGACAGACTCTGGACTGGACTGAGGCGAGCTGGCAGAAGCTGGCCTGCCACTGGCCCTTGACTTCCCTGGCACCAGCCACCTCCAGCCCCTTTCTGTCACTTCATCAGCAGGTCCCTAGCTGGGGCCTTTGCAGCGTTGGGAGGACAAATTTCACTGCAGACTCCTTGAGTCTGAGGGGTCTGAGAGATGCGAAGAAATCTGTAAGCAGGTGGGGCGGGAAGGAGCCACAGAACCTTCAAAGGTCAAAGGCAGACTGGGGGGGCGGGGGGGGGGAGAAGGGAGTAACAGGGCGGAGCACAAGCGTGAGCATTTACTCAGCGCTTTCCACGTAGTCCCTGCACTGTCCTAGGAATTTCATAGGATGATGACCTCATTCTATCCTGGTAATGACTCCATGAGTCAGGTGCTCTCATAGTCCCCATTCAGAGGGCAAGGAGCCACAGAGAGATTAGGTAACGTGCCCAAAGACACACAGCTAGAGAGCGGGTGGGGCCGGATGCGAACTTAAGAAATGTCCCTCTGGGGAAGTGTGGGAAACCAGGAGATCGGAGATCCTGAGCCCGCACTGGGAGAGGGACGCTCAGGTCCCGGTTGTGTCCTGCTCCGGAGGCGCTGTGATGCTCCCTGGAGAGCCGACCAAGGCAGGAGCGCCCTCTCCTGGAACAGCCTCGCTCTGACGCGTTCTCCTTCCTGGCACTGGAAGGCGCGAAGCGAGCCCGGCCGACAGCCGAGCCCCGGCCCCGCCCCACTCGGCCCTGTCCACCGTCTGGTCGCCCCGCCCACCATCCGGTGGGCGGGCTCCTGGGTACGGCTCTGGCGCGAGGGCAGAGCGCCAGTCGCGGCCCAATGGGAAAGCGCAGAGGGTCGCAGGCGCGCTCGCCGCTGCCGTGTGATTGGACGCCTGGCCGGCCGGCTAGCCCGAAACATGGGCGGGGCGCGGCTCGCAGCGGGAAACATGGCCGGGCTGGGCGCCGGAGACGTCGGGGGCGGCCGCGAGGACGAGGGCGAAGATTGCGTGTTCCAGGAGGCGGTGGAGGTGTTCGCGAAGCTGAAGGTGCCCTGGCCCGGGAGCACCCTGCAGCGGGAGGGCCGGGCGGCGGCCCGGGGAGGGCTTGCTGCGGAAGTGGGCGGTGACACGCGGCCCGGTTGCACCCGGGCTGCGCCCAGCGCCCTGCGCCCTGCGCCCGCGCTGCTGGCGGGGCCCCTCTGCAGCCCAAGTCTGGTAGTTCGGGCCGCGCCGCCCGTGTACCGCACGTTAACCTCTGTCGCACAGGACTCGCCAGACCCAGGCTGGCGCGAAGCAAGTGGGGGCGCAGGGAGGGGGAGCTTGTGGTCGGGGTGGGGGGACCGACTCGGAATCCGTGGCACCCTGTCGAGTCAGCTCCAGATGCAAGTGATGGCCGCAGTGACGAAGCCCGCCGCACAGGGTCTGGTCACTTCTCCGCTGCCCGCGCCCGTCGCTCTCCTTGCCCGGCCCTCTCCTGGTCCCTCCCCTTAAAACCAGCCGGTGGGCCCTCGCCCTCTCCTTTTCCCTTTATTCCGGCAGCCCGGATCCTGGATCAGAATCTAAAGCCCTCAGTTTCTTCTAGGTCAAACGCTCCTGGAACCCAGGGGAACTCAGGGAGATTGGGTGGCTGGCGGGGGGAGGTGTGGTCTGAGAATGAGGGGAATTTAACTGTTGTCCTGGCAGAGGAAGAGACCTGCAGGGTCTGGCGGGTGCACTGGGGGTTGGGGCGCGAGGCGTGTGTCCTGGAATGTGTTGGAAGGAAGGTGCTCCAGGGCTTGCTGAAGCTCCTGCCAGCCCCTAAGTGATTATGGCTTTCCCTCCCCTTGCTTAGGATCTCAACTGCCCCTTCCTCGAGGGTCTTTATATCACAGAACCCCAGACCATTCAGGAACTGCTGTGTAGCCCCTCCGTATATCGCCTGGAGATCCTGGAGTGGATGTGCATCCGGTAACACCTTGTTTCTTCCCTGTTTCCCTACCCCTCGGGTCAAGGTGTGGCATCATGTGTGTGCTGGGGACCTTGGTACTGTGCAAGCAAAACTTGCTCAGATGGGAAGGGGCAACACCCAGAAAGTCGCGAGGTACATCTGTTCCTTGGGAGCAGCGGCCCCTGAGCTGAGTGTCTGCCCTCAAGCTGCCTTAGGGAAAGCTCGCCCCAATGCCCCCTGCAGCCGGGCCCCTACGGTGGGCATCATCCTGGTTCCTCTGCAGTGGCCTTTTTCATGCTCTGTTGGTACAGAAGCCTCCCCTGAGGCCAGCCTGGGCCTGCCCCTCGTCAGCTGAGCAAGGCAGGCAGGAGCCTGGTGCCAGAGCAGGGTGGATCCAGCCCGCATCCAGCCAGGCAACCCTAGTTAGCAGCACTGACCCTGGAGGAAGCAGGAGCTGTTTTCATCTTGAGCCCTTGCCTTTCTGACAACCTCTTCTGTCCTCCAGGCCTTTCCCCAGGCCTTGGCATACCAGTGCTCATAACATTTTGCTGACTTTGTTCTTCCTGCAAACTTCCTTCAGGTCTCTGCATGTCACATACACTCCTATATAGCCTTCAAGCACTCAGCTCACATGACCCATCCTTCTAAAAAAAAGTCTCTGGTTCCGAGGGCAAAGTGTCTTCCTCCTTCCCCTGAACACCCACAGTCTTTTGAGTACCCCTGTGTGAGGGCCCTGAGCCCACGGGGTCTCTGTCCTGTCTGGCTCTCCAAAGCACTGGGAGCTGGACTGTGGTCCTGGGCAGGGCGCTGAGTCCCAGTGTAACTCAGTGTTGCACGTACTGGGCATGCTCCAGGCTGCAGGCTTGCAAGCAGGTGTGTGCAGGCGCCGGTGGTAGCCGTAAAAGAGCTGGGCGCAGGCACGAAACCCAGTGTTGGGCACGCCCCTCCAGTGTGAGTGCTGTGGACGGCAACCGGGAGGAGGCAGCGCGCTGACCTGGGAGTCGAGGCGTGGGACAGAAGCCACTGGCAGCACTGGCCTAGTGGCAGCTCTGGGCGGGGCGAGCATGGGCCCGGATCAGCCAGGTGCTGGAACTGGCATTTTGGCAAGGCAACTCGGCTTTGGTGGTGGAGGGGTTTGAAGCCGAGAGGCTGGGGGCAGGGAGTCCAGCACAGCGTTTTCTGACGCCCGTGGTCATTCCTTCGTCAACAGTCACAGCCACCGAATCAGGCCTCAGACACAGAAGAAGAGCCAGAGCCCAGGCCCCGTTGATGGAGGGATGCCCAGGTGGCAGCGGGCTTCCAGGGGGAGGTGACACCAGCCCTGGCCTGGGGTGAGCTCCCTGAGTGTGCTCGGGCTGGGCGAGGAGGCGTAGGTGACCCAGCGGGCCCCGGCAGGACAGCCTCTACGCTCGCCTGCTCAGGGCTTAGAGGAAAGTCAGCGCCTCGCTTCCCGAGAGCTGGGAGAGACTCCATTTTCCTCTCTTGGGCAGTCTTTTGTTTTTCGTTGTGAGAATTTTAATTTTGGTTTTCCAGTTCACTTCTCTGAGGTCAGCTTTCAGAAGTACTTGGGTTTCATCCCTTTCAAGTTTCTGGAGTTGAAACCCTATCGTGGAAAGTTCTCCACTGCAGAATGCGGACACCGCAGGGCAGCGCAGGCACGGGCATCGCTGTCGAGAGTGCAGGCCCTCACGATTCTGCTCTCTCTGCAGGGTCTGCCCCTCCTGGCAGGAGAAGCTCAGCGCGCTGCTTGGGGCTCCGGCAGAGGCAAAGATCCAAGGTGGGCCTGTGCCCTGCTGTCTAACCCCACTGGGATGCGGCGGTGGAGACTGAGGCTCTTCACCCTTGCTGCCTTGTGCTGATGCGGGATGTGGATGCTGGCGAGATGAAAGGAGAAGTTGGGAGCGGTGACAGCCTCCCCAGGGTGCTGAAAGGGCAGCGTGAGCACATTGGGAAGGCCCTTTGACCTCCATTGGCTCTGCAGGCAGTGGGCTGGCTTCTGCTAGAAGCGAGCGCTAGGTAGTTCCCTGTATGGAAGCACGTGGGATGTGACCCCCCGATTCTCCCAGAGAGCGCCTGTGACCGGAGGCAGGTCACGTAGCGGAGCCAGTGCTGATACCCGGGTGTGTCTTCCCTCTGCCTCCTGTCCTCCCCGGTCTTTTGCATTCAGCCCACCTCCCCCGTGGGTGCCGGGTCTGCCGCCGTGGAGCAGAAGCACCCTGCCGGGGAAGAACATGGCACCCCACGGTATGCTTCCCCAGCAGGCAGCTCCTGTTTGGGTGGGTGTATGCTAACAGGACCCTTGTGCTCTGACAGAGATGGTGAAGCTAGGCCATGAGCTGCTGCTGTGCGGGCCTGACGACCAGGAGCTCCTGAGGGTAATAGGGTCCTCTGTCCTCGGGCTGGGAGGCTGGGCAGGGATGGGAGGGGCTTCTTCCCCTGAACTTGGCCCCTCAGGCCCAGCAGCCCGCCTTGCTCCTTAGACCCCCAGGCCAAGAACCCAGAGGAGTCCCTTGGGTAGACCCCAGCCACCCCGGGGCTGAGGGGAGGGCGGCTGAGGAGGCCAAAGTGGGTCTCTGGCTTATGATGACTAAAGGGACAGAGAATGCCTGTCCTTGCCGGTGACTTGTGTGCCGGCACTGCTTGACGTATCTTCCATGCCGGTAGGTGCTATCTCAGCCCCGCTTTACAGGAGAGGCCACAGCTTGGTGGCTCTCTGGTCTCAAACCCATGGACTTTTCCCACTGCACCGTCTGCAGTGTTCTGTGTGGCGCGGCTCTCACCCACCCGCAGACCCGAGAACCCTGCCGTGCCTGTGTCGTCTTCTGTTTGGAGTCATTGTTTCCATATTTTGGCCATTATAATGAACGCTGCTCTGAGCATTCCTGTATCCATCTTTTTAAGTCTGACTATAGTCTTTATTTCCCCATCATAGGATTTACTTGCTCCTTAAAGCTTTTCTATCTTTTGCACATGTTCCTCTTGCCGCACCGTTGGTTTCTGATCAGAGAAACGTCTCTTGCTGGCCAGTGCTGGGAGGGAGACGAGTGTGTGGACAGAGCGGTTCCGGCGAAGACCCCCTGGGAATGAGGGTTCTTGCGGAGACACAGAGAGCCGGGTTCACTGGAGGGTCAGGCCTGCCTGCGGGTGACTGAGTGTCAAGTGTCCTGTGATGCTGGCTCTCCCTCGGCCCGCCGATCATTCCGCCAGCTGTGAATCGGGAGCCCGTGGCTGTCAGCCCGCATCCTGCAGCCATTGTGACATCCGTGCATTTCATCACGACCTCTTCGTGTTGTTTTCGTGTCCGAGGCCCTTCTGTGGGGCTTTGACTAAGTTTGGGCGACGCAGCTGCAAGGGAGCCTTCCGCGCAGGGCTTCTCTAAGACTGGGTGGTTTATGCACAGGGTCGCCATCCACCTCGCCCTCCGGCCTCGATCATGCCAGATGCCGCGTGTTCTCCCTGTGAGCGAGCAGTCTCCCTCGCGCACGGGATCCCTGGAAGCCGCCCTGCTCCAGTCCCCCCGAGACCTCGCTTCTTGTCCACTATGGCTGGTGCTGACTGATGGGAAATGCTGTTTTCCCCGCTGAAGTGCCATCTGCAGGGGTCCTGGCAGGGTTTCCTTTAACGTCTGCTTGGCGCCAGTGGGTAGAGTCCCGTCCCTGAGGCCGGGCACTGCGGGCTGCGGCTCGGTCGCCGTGGCGACCCTGGGTGCCCAGTGCTGGGTGCTGCTAGGGCTTCCTGCGTGGAAGCCACGGTGAGGGGTGAGGGTGTCTCTGGCGCGGGCTCCACGCAGGCTCCACCCTTCAGCGCCCCTTCTGTGCATTGTTGACTGAAGAGATGGTTTCCATTCCTTTGGCCAGGTAGCTAGGAGCGGACGCATCGGGTCCTACAGTAAGTCTCTAACTCACCAGGCACCTCTAACCTGCGTTCTGTCCGGTCCCCGCCTGCTGGCACTGAGGACTCTGCTTCCTCCACCTGTCCCCCACACTCCCTTCGTCCTTGTTCCCGCCGCCGTTGGGGTGCGAGTTGCTCTCGTTGTGACTCTCATTTGTCTTTCCCTGATGATGAACGATGCTGAGCTGCCCTGATGAACTGACCGGCCATTGGTACATCTTTTCTGGAGAAATGTCTACGTTTACTTCTTTGGCGCGTGTTTTAATTGGGGTATTTGCCTTCATTATCGAGTTGTTAGAATTCTGTGTCTAGTATGGGTCCAAGTCACTGCACATATTTGATTTGCAAATACTTTCTCCTGTTCTCTGTGCTGTCTTTGCACATTCTTGATCAGTCCTTTGGAGCACAAACATTTTCAGTGTTGATGAAATCCAAGCGCGTTTTCTGTGTCGGCTTGGGGTTTTGGTCTCATTTGAGACCATCGCCAAATCCAACGTCATGAAGATTGGTACGTGTTTTCTTTGAAGCGTTGAATAGTTTCAGCCCTTGTATTTTTGATCGTTGATGCATTTTGAGTTAGTTTTTGTCTGGGGTGTGAGATAAGGGCCCGACCTTCCGTCGCTTGCACCTGTCCAGCTGTCTTCTCGTACATTTGTTGGAAAGACAGTTCTTTCCCTTTGACTTGTCTTGTTCACCGGCAGTTCATGGTCAGTGTGACGGTTTGCTCCTGGATTGGCCATTCCGTTCTGGTATCTCCACGTCTGTCCTCCTGCCAGCTCCATCGCGCTGTCTTCATTTCTGTGGCTGCAGTAAGCTTTGCCGTGTGACTCCTTCACATTCTTTTTAAAGATGGTTTTGACTCCCAGGGCTTCCTTAAATATCCATTTGAATTTCATAATCAGCTGTCAGTTTTTGCAAAAAGCCAACTGGAATTGCGCTGGAGATTGCCTTAAATGCAGAGATCAGCTTGGAGATACTGCTCAACTATATTAAGTCTTGTGATCCATGGACATGGGCTCTCTTTCTAGTTATTAACAGCAGGTTGGGACTTTGTGGTCACTTTGTAGTCCATTCCAGGTGTCCTTGTTGTGCCTGACCCTTTGCTGGGGACAGGGGTGACAGCCAGGAGGAAGTCACTGTGGGATGTTGTCCCGGGCCGCAGCCTGGCCTGGGGACTCTTTGGGAGGTAGCAGCCAGGGTGGCTCAGCAGGGTCAGTGCCACAGGACCAGCTCGGCCCGAGCACGACACCCGCCCCTCCAGCCCTGGGCATCTGGGCTGCTAAGGAGGGGATGGCGGGCAGATGCCCAGCCCTGGCCACTGAGCTGAAGAACAGCTGCTTGCACGTTTCTGTGCGGGCTGTCTGCAGTCCAGTGTCCTGTTCCCACCTCCTCCTCCCAAGTGCCCTTGAGGTATGTCACTAGGCTTAGTGTCATGCGGCGGACTGGGAGAGTGAGTCAGGAGGAAGTGATGAAGCAAGCGCGAGAGGGGATGCCAGAACTTCCAGAGCCACTGCATGACCTCCCTGTCCCCCAGCTGCTCCCTTCTCTTCCGTTCCCTGAGGGGCCACCAGGAGCCTTCACCTCAGCCCTGGGCCTCTGGCCCACCTTCCACCCAAACTTTTTTAGGGGCTGTCTCACATCTGCTAGAGCGGACCATTCAGATATGGTCCCCGAGTCACCAAGTGTGGTGGGGCAGGGCTGACAGAAGCCGGATTGAGACAGGCACTGTGCACCTGTGAGGCTTCTGGAATGGGCCAGGCCCCTCCAGGAGTCGGGGTTGAGTCCTAGGGTGGGCTGTGGCCCTCTCCCTTTCTGGAAAGGGGGGGCTGCATTCTGGAGTCCTGGCTCCCGGCTGCCTCCGGGTTGGGGGCCAAGTCACATGCTCTTAGACTGGAAGTCTTGGTCCTGGGTCTTTGGTGAGGAGCACAAGTTGGGGGTCTGCTCAGTGTACCCAAGCATCCTAACCGGGGGGTGGGTCAGGGGGCTGGCAGTGGGGCACCGAGCATGCCTGTCACCAGCACATGCGGCCTCCCCTCCAGGGCCGGGCCTGTCCTCGGAAGCAGCTGCACTTCATGGACCAGTTGCTGGACGCGGCCCGGAGCGTGACCCTTGGATGTGCCAGCTGGCCCAGGTAGAGGCCCCGGGGGCTGGCGGGACCCCTCGGCTGCTGCCCAGCTCGCTGGCATTGGGGGGACGGCACAGAGCAGGCTGCAGAAAGGATGGGGCTCCTGCTGTGATAGCCAGTGACAGCCTCTGCCTTACAGTGCTAAGGAGCACTTTGAGGCCACCAGGGAGAAGAACGAGGCGCTGCTGGGCGAGCTCTTCTCCAGTGCCCACCTGCAGTCACTGCTGAGCCCTGGGTGTGACCCATGGCCCTCGGATGTGCAGGCGCTCCTGGACACGCAGAGCGAGGACTGGCAGCGGTATGTGCTCCCTGCCCGGCCCGCCGTCCCACCACATGTAGAGCTGCGAGCACCCCCTCTCTCCCTACAGGCCTGGGCCCCCGGAGGAGGAGGCAGAGGAGGAGAAGGTGGCGCAGCTGGCCAGGCAGCTGCAGGCGAGCACCGCCCAGCTGCAGGTGCTCAGGGCGCAGGTGAGGCCCGCCAAGTGTCCCAGCCTCGCCCGCTTCGGGTGTGCGGCTTCCAGAGGGTTAGTGAGGCTTCCTCGAGGGCCTCAGCATGGCCACGTGCAGCCTGCCTCCTGCTGGGACAGAGTCTGAGGCCTGGGGAGGCCGAGATGCTCCTTTCTGTTTCTGGGGGAAGGGACCTGGTACTCTGGGACAGGCCTCCAGAGACCCTGCATTTGGCTTTGCAGTACGAGGCACAGGAGAAGCAAGGGGTCACAGTGAACAGCGCTGACGTCAGCACCCTGGACCAGAAGCTGCGCCTGGCCATCTCGGACTTCCACCAGCTCGTTGTGGCTTTCCTCCAAATCTATGACGACGAGCTGGGCACGTGCTGCCAGCGACCAAGCCCCTGCTGCCACCCGTGTGGCCCCATCGTACAGGCTGTGTACCAGACGCTAACTTCGTGCAGCCAAGTGAGAAGCACCCCTTCCCGCCCGCCTCTTGCCCTCCAGCCCCGGTGAGGGACCTGAGGGCTGGGAGGGGCTGGGTTCTGTCCTCAGCCTGGGACCTTGGGTGGCAGGGTGGGAACTTACTTGGCTGGTCCCTGGAAGGGGACGCACGCTGACCCGGGGCCCCGGAGGTCCTCATGCCCTCCGGAAGGGGGAGCGGCCACATCCCACCTCCTTGGCTGTGGGAGACCCTTGTCCTGACTTCCAGCCATCTTCTCCACCTGCCCAGTGCGTCACAGGGTGTTGTGTGACCAAGGGCTGTGCCTGTGCTTGCCCTTGAGCCTGCTCAGACACGACAGAGTGGTCGCATGCTGCTGAACTGACCCCATCAGCAGCCCCTCGTTTGCTGTTCTGCCTCTCAGACCCTCACAGGCTGACCTAAGACTCTGGGTTCGGCTGTGGTTCCACAGGGAGGCTGACATTGCCTCAGGGCGGGTCCCCTTAGAGGGGCTTCATCGGGGCCACGGGTGCCTCAGGTGCGCGCGGCGCCTGCATGGGCCCGCGGAGGGCGTGACGCCAGAGCTGGAGTCTGGCTGGTGGGGAGCCTGCCCTGGCCGCTGGCCGCTGGCCGTCTGGGGCACCGAAGGCCGCCCGCTGTGGGACACGCCTGGGAGTGCAGGTGGGGAGCAGGGGCCGCTTTCTGTAGGTCATTGTGCCTGTGTCCCCAGCTGTTGAATGCCGCCATGGAGGTTACCGGGGCCTCTGCGAGCGCCTTGGCAGCCGTGCAGCAGCAGGGCAGGCCGGCCTGCGGGGCCGGCGGCAGCTCCGTGAGGAATCCAGGTACGTGGCCACCGTCGGGCACGCGCAGACACCGGCCCCTCACGTCCTCCTCATGCGTGAGGCTGTCCTCCCTCAACAGGCAATCGCATAAAAGCAGCCATTGTAGAAAGCTGGGGGTGGCATCTGTCACCCCGCAGCTCAGAGATGGTCAGTGCTGATACTCTTCGTGTTTCCCGTCGTCACTCTCTCTGTCTTCGTGTAACCTCGGTGTCCACTTATCTGATGCTCTGTCCCTCAGCTTCCTTGTAAGCATTTTCCTGATGATCAGTCTCTACAACAGGATGCGGTGAACATGTTGAGACAAAATGCGCCCCCATTTGAGGTGACATCCTAGACCCGGGGTGCTGACGTGGTGACAGACACCCGGCTCGCCACCATCTGTGAGGCCAAGTGTTTCCTGGGACCGCAGCCGCCCTCGATTTGACTCTCAGCGTTTGCAGGACAGGGCGGCCGAAACTGCTCTGACTTGGGTTTTAATGAAGGTGGTTTTTTTTCTGGGTGGTTTAACATTTGTGATTATGAAACTGTTTATTCGTAAAGGTTGATTTTTAGGTGAGAACTGTCGCCCTTCGGAAGAAGTCTCCGCTCAGGGATGTAAATCTGAACTCTTGGGCTGTTCTTCCCCTGTTGTAGCGAACCCTTTACTCCAGCTCCGGGGACCCTAACGTGAGCACCGTGTCTCGGTGCCAGGTGGACAAACAGGGCGCGCACTGCTGTCCTGACCCGCGACAGTTATGTCTTTGTGAAATCTGGCTGACGCGTGTGTCGAACTGGGTCATCCCCATTGCCAGTAGCCAGGGCTGCCAAACTTTCTGTCAAGGGCCAGGGAGGACATGTTCGGGCCTGGTGGGCAGCTGCCACGTGCTGCCGTCAGCCTGGGCGGCACACACGGTGCTGTCTGCACTTGGGGTTCCCATGAAGGGCGCCTGAATGCTGCCACGAACATGCTCGAACACTTGTCCCTAAGCTCGTGAGTGCTGGTTTCTCCGGGTGCTCCCCAGGGGTGACGGGGTGAGTGTGCCCGGCCTCAGTGTGGCTTGGTCCTGCCGTGCCGTGCTGCCCTCGCCACGGCGCGCCCTCTGCGTTTTCTGTCTTCGCGGCCAGGGTGGCTGTGAGGCTGTCACGGAGGCGCGCTGCGCGCACGGCTTGCTCCCGCCGACCTGCGGCCTGGAGACGTTCTGCTCCAAGCGCGCGGTGCTCCGTGCGCCGCTGCGTTTTCTGCCGCTGGGCGGCTTCGCTCTGCACCCCGCTGCTTTCGTGGACGGTGGCTTCTCTCTTAAAAGTAGCCACATTCTTTACGGCTAGTGCTTTCGGTGTCTTCTTGGACAAATGTGCCCTACTCGAGTGTCCTGAAGTTGTCCTTCTATGTCACCCAAAGCGTGACATGTCACCATCTAGATGTAAGCCGTTCATCTTCTTGCAGTTCATTTGTGTGGAACGGGTGGTCCAGTTTGGGGGTCTTATTTCATCCGCTGTTCCTCCTTAATGACTTCATGTGAAGCAGGTATTTTCTGCTATTCCGTTCTACTCCCCCTGTCATTTCTTTATTGTTGCTCGTTTTCAGTTGTATTTAGATGCCATCGACTTAGGTCTGTGGAGAAAGGATCGCCACGGCGCCCGTAGTCTCCAACTTTTTAAAAGCTGCTCCTTGCTTGGTGATCGTCCTGGGTTCGCTGTTAGCGTCCCCAACAGTCCAGGACCAAATGACGTTCGCTGGCACAGACCCCTGTGTTTGGTCGACCTTTCCTTCCCCTCCTTTGCCCTAGTGCTTTTATACACACGGCAGACAGCCTCATCTGTCTAGTTCCTTTGGGACACATCTCTGACGGTCACTTTATGCACCTGCCTTTTACATTAGAGACAGTCGTGAGCAGGGACACTTCTCTGCTGACTCACATCACCTACCTCATTGCTGCCCCTTCTCTTCCTGCGCCCCGACCCTCTGCAACCCCATGCCGCCTGCTCTGAAGCCCCTGCATGTGCCCTCCGCTGTCTCCGGGCCACCTGGCTCTGCAGGAAAGCAGTGTCTAACTGCCGCGCAGCCCTGTCCGTGTCTCCAGGACGCCCCTGCTCTGACTGTCTGCTGGTGTCTGGCTGTGCATCACATTGACTTGACCCCACTTGGAGTTTTTGGAGCCATTTGGATGTGTCCTTGGCATTCCTCATCAGCTCATGTCCTGAAGGCCAGTGGGTGGCTCTGCCGTCTTCCCGTCCTGCAGTGGGCCTCCTCATGGCCCTGACCCTCTGGAGTACCCGCTGACATGCTTTTACAGCCTGTGTGTTCCCACTCGGGCTTCTCTCCTTGCCTCTTACCCACTACACCTGGCACCGGCCTCAGGTGTTGGTGCCCGCCAGTGCCCAGCGCGGCGTGCACTTGATGTGTGCCCAAGGAGGGCTGTCTCCCCTGGGACGGTGGCCTCGCCACTCAGCCTTGGCACACCCGCTTGCTGCTTGCGGAGCAGGCACTCGGGACCTCTTTCCTCCACCTGAACCACAGCAGAATCCACCACTTGAACATGAACCCCAGCCTTGATCCCGGTCCCCACGGTCGCTTGGATGCTCACCTGGTGGGTGTCCTCGCTGTTCATCAAAAGCTGGCTGTCCTGCTCGCACCCACTTCCTGCTGACCGGTCTATTTGTCGGCCACCCCGCGCTCTGCGGGTGTGGTGTCTCCGCATGGCTGCTATCACCGCAGCTCCCCGGCTTGACTGCGGTGACTTCTCTGGCTGTCCACACATCCAAGAAACGGGCTGATGGGCATGACCCTCATCTCTCCATTTCCTGCTGATGAGATGAGGGCCTGGGCGTCCACGACCCTGCTGTGCGAAGTCTGCCTTCATGCACTACTTCCCCCCTGGTGTCCCAGGCCATCGGCCATCTGCACTGAGCGGACCTGAGGTCCCATTGCCTCCAGGACTCAAGACCCTGGTGCTGTGAAAGCGCCGCTGCTGAGCTGGAGAGCAGACTGCACAGTGCAGGGGGCGCGGGCAGGATTCTGGAAGCCCCTGCACAAGGCAGTATGTGGGAACAGCTGCAGCCTCAGGACCTCCCCGGGGAGCAGGGGAGCCTGTGGGCCAGAGGGCTAGCCGTTGGGCGGGGGGGACAGTGGCAGTGGTCTGGACAGGTTGGTGTTCCAGCCAGACCCCATCCACTCTCTGGGAGAAAAATGACTGACGTGCCTGCAAATCCGGCCCTGACGTGCCTGGTGGCCCCAGTGTAGCCCACCTTTTTCGGGCCTCTGAAGGTCCATGACGTGGGGCTGGTCCCTGCCTGTCTGCCCGCACTGAGCACCTGGGGGAGACCTGCAGGAAAGGGGTGACACCCCAGAGCACAGCACCAGCTGGCAAGGCAGGAATACTGGGTCATTCAGAGAAGACTTTCCAGCAAACTTGGTTAACACACCCAGTATCATGTGCAAATGTAGCTAGAAAGCTCGGACAAGCCAATGATGAGAAAAACAAATGCTCTGAAAAGTTAGAAATGGCCGCCAGTGTGTTAGAAGAAAAACCCAACAATGGAAATACTAGAAAACCGGTGAGGCAGCAGTTCTGTAGGAGAAGATACGGTGAACGAGATCAGACAGCTGGCTCTCAGAGAGGAAGGAGTGGCTTGCTGAGCGGGCCTCCCAGGTCCCAGACTGCAGCGAATGGGACCCCACAGATGTAGCCGTGCACCCAGAGTCCTGAACAATTCTGGGCCCCCAGGCTCTAGAGGCAGAGGCCAAGCTCTGAGCTAAGAGGGCAGGGGGTGGCATGAGCCCAGGACAGAGGACACTGGCAAAGCACCTGGGGTGGGGCAGCCCCAGGATGAGTGCTGGGGGCTGGAGGTCGGTCAGGGAGACTGATGGCCGTCCCCGCCCATTTGACTGGCTGCTGTGAGCACAGCTGCCCGATGGGGTTCAGCAGAACAGCCTGCGGAGAGGTCCAACAAGACTTCTTGCCTGTGTGTCCGCTCAGCTCCAGGCTGGCAGTGTGCAGGGGCGGCAGACGTGGGAGGTGCCGCACTCACCTTCCTGTTCATGGTCTGCTTTTCTCTGCAGCCACCAAGATGGAAGAGCTGACCCGGAAACGCAAGGTCTTCGGTGACGGCCTGTGCCAAGGCGCCTGCTAGTCGGGCAGGCCGCTCTGCCCGGAGCCAGCGGCCACACTGGCTGGGGAGAAGCTGGGGCGCAGTGTGGATGAGAAAGGAAGCCCCAGTTCTCAGATGAGAAGTGTCTCCCATCCACTTTTTGCTTCTGCATGAATGCCTCTTCCCTGGGGGCTTAGCCCTCCCTCTGTCCTGGCCTGCTGTCCCCTGGGGGCCTGGGTCCCCCTTCCCTGCTGAGACTTGGTTGTACCAGGCCACCCCTCCCCACCAGCCTCTTGGTCCCGCTCCACAACTCGGGTGCCCTGGCCTGGCCGTGGTCCTGGAGGTGAGATGTGCCTCCTCCTGGGTGCCTGCCTGGCTTGACTGGGGAGGTCTAGCTGGCGGCCCGACTGGTTGTCCGGGAAGCTGCTCTCCGGCCTTCCCAGGATGACCCAGTATCTACCTGAGCTGTGCACCTGTCACTGCCACCTCCCTCCCTCCGAGCACGGAAACAGGCATGACAGCTGGGTCACCACCTCCCTGGAGGGCGGGAAGTGGCCTCTAAACTCAGGGCCCTGGTGCCCACCGGCCCTGCCCTTGCTCCTTTAGTCTGAGGCCTGCTGCCACCCTGGGCCCTCCCCAGATGACTGCTGTGTGCCGTGGGAGGACAGGCAGGACCTGGTGACCCCGGAGCAGGTGCACCTGAGACTAGCCTCTGGTTGTTTCCGTGGGCCCTGCATGGTACCCACCACTGCACATTGACACACACTGCTCCAGAATGAGGTCCTTGGGGCGGTGCCACCGCTCCTGCACCAGGGAGGGCCCCTCTTCCTTCCCATGTCGACAGTGCCCTTTGCCCTGATTGGACTGGGCAGGGCCAGGGAGGCCCTGGAGCCTGGGGTCTGATGCTCTATGCCGTGCGGTGGTCCCTTACACCGCTCTTCACTGTGCTTGCCCTTGGAAGGGGAAGAGCAGACAGCAAGTACATCGGGCTCCCCGGCCGGGTCCTGGCCCCATCCCTCTGTCCAGCCAGTCTGCCGAAGTCCCTTCGGTATTAGGGGTTATTACCCCCTTGAGCTGATAGCGTCTCCTCTCCCTCCTGGCCCACGAGGTGGTGGAGCCACAGTGGGGCTGTGCGGGGCCCACGCTGAGGCAGCCCCTCCAGTCCATAGGGCACACCCTTCCCCTTTGTGGCTGCATGTGGCTGGGCCGGGTGCAAGGTTGGGTCAGTCTGCCGGTAGTCTGCTGGAAGCCCCTGGTGACAGAGGGGGTGCTGCATCCTGGATGAGGGGCCTCATCGCCTTTGGGGGAATGTGCCTGGCTGTTGTGGCCTGGCCCTGGTCGGAGGACGACAGGGCTGGACTGGGGCTCAGGCTTCCCCCTTGACCTGTGATGACACAGGCCTCAGCCCACAGCCTGCTGTTGGAGCTGTATGCGGCCGGGGCCTGCGTTCCATCTGTAAACATGGGGCGTGTGTCCCAGCGGCTGTGACTGAGCGAGGGGGCGGTGAGCCGGCCGCACAGGTCCTGCGGCCTCAGGCCTGGTTGCCCAACAGGCGGCTGGGGGCGGGCCAGGGCTGCTGATTAAAGGCCGCCTGGAGCAGACTGAGCGGAGACAGGTGCCCAGCAGCCGAGGACGCCAGCAGCGCCTGCCCCAGGTAAGCCAGTGTGGCCGGGTTGGCGAGGACAGCCTTGGGGATCCGCAAGCATCCATGTGCTGGGGTGGCCGGTGTCTGGGGGTGCGGGTCAGAGTGCTGCTCCTGACTGGCCACTGCTAGACCATCCCAAGTCCTCACGGCACATCAGGCCCGCCTTCGGCTGCCAAGGCGGCTCGGGCACAGGATGGACGGGGTGGGCAAGCTCCTTTGAAGCCTTGTCCTGGACGGAGGTAGCACCCTGGTCACTGGGTCCAAGTGCGGGAGGCTCCTGCGCGGCCACCCTGGATGTAGGCTGGGGCAGAAGTCCCCTTAGGTGGCGTGAGGGTGACAGCAAGCAGGCCCGGAGAGACGGCTGTGGGTGACAGCTTTGTTCCTCTTGCCCTGGCAGTTTGTCTTCACGGTCCTGTGAGAACATCACCATGTCTGAGGTGCCACGGGCCGAGACCTTTGTCTTCCTGGACCTGGAAGCCACCGGGCTCCCCAGTGTGGACCCCGAGGTGGTGGAGGTCTCCCTGTTTGCCGTCCACCGCTCCTCCCTGGAGCACACGGAGCGCGACGCGGCAGGCACCCCCGTGCTGCCCCGGGTCCTGGACAAGCTGACGCTGTGCATGAGCCCCCGGCGTCCCTTCACGGCCAAAGCCAGTGAGATCACCGGCCTGAGCAGCGAGGCCCTGGCGCAGTGCGGAAAGGCCGGCTTCGACGGCGCCGTGGTGCGGACACTAGACGCCTTCCTGAGCCGCCAGGAGGGCCCTCTCTGCCTGGTGGCCCACAATGGCTTCGACTATGACTTCCCCCTGCTGCGCACAGAGCTGCGGCGCCTGGGTGCCCACCTGCCCCAGGACACCGTCTGCCTGGATACGCTGCCCGCCCTGCGGGGCCTGGACCGCACCCACAGCCACGGCACCCGGGCCCACAGCTGCAGGGGTTACAGCCTGGGCAGCCTCTTCCGCCGCTACTTCCAGGCTGAGCCCAGCGCGGCCCACTCGGCTGAGGGCGACGTGCACACGCTGCTCACCATCTTCCTGCACCGCGCCGCCGAGCTGCTCGCCTGGGCCGACCAGCAGGCCCGCAGCTGGGCTCACATCGAGCCTATGTACGTGCCGTCCGACGGCCCCAGCCCAGAGGCATGAGCAGGCCCACGGCTGCTCCCTGGCAGCAGCCTCGCCGTCCAGCTGGCCCGTCAGTGCCTCCTCACTGGCAGCAGGGGCCTGGCCCAACTAGCCGTACAGCCCCCAGCCTTCCGCCCGCCCCACCCCAACCCGTGCTCACCCCCGCGCTGTCTATCAATAAACATCGCCCAGTGCTCACCAGCTGTCCGGTGCCCCCAGACCCTGCCCCAGAGCCGAGCAGGGCCCCTGGCCGCGCCTGCCGTACCAGGAGTTGGGCAGGTGTGGACATGCAAGGCTCACAGGTGGATTATCAGCCCTCCCTGCATGATCACCCCGGAGCCCCCAGGGGCTCTGCGAGGAGGGGTGTTCTAGGGCTGCTGCCTCCAGGGTGGTGAGCCCCCCTCCAGGGCTTACCTCTGTGGGCCCCTGGGTCAGCTCCTTCCCGGTCCATGGCCCTGTCCTGCTCTGCGGAGTGGCTGCTGGGGCACACGTGCAGGTATAGGCGAGTGGCGGCAGCGGGCCCACAGGTGCAGGGTAAGGGGCACGGGGGTGCATGGGGTGACACCCGAGGAGGCTCCAGGGCATGAGGAGGACTGGCAGGCTGCTCTGTGCAGAAGGCAGCTTCTCAGTCACCATGACCAGGTTTCTGGGAGCCAGGTGAGCTGCCTCTGGGCGCCCCACCCGTGTAGCCAAATGATGGGGCTCGCAAGGTGGGATGTCCGGGAGACAGGGAGAGCAGGTGAGGGGTGGGGTGGGTGTGGCGGCCACGCCTGAGAGTGACTAGCAGAAGTGAAGCCCAGAGCCTTGAGCCAGCCTGGCCTGTCGGGGAGCCCTAAGTAGGTCAAAGTGACTGGAGCCACAGCCATGTGCCAGGTGGCAGAGTGGCGAGGCCAAGACACAGGCAGTGGTCACCCTAGACCATCAACACAGCCTGGGCCCAGGGTCTGGGACTGGCCCTGAGGGCCATGGGGAGCCACAGCAGGTTGTCAATGGGCGGGCCAAAGCCTGGCTTCTGCTATGCTGGAATGGAGTGGGGCGGGACTGGAGGTGGGGGGATAGTGGCAGGAAGGAGACAAAGAGGTTGGGGGTGGGGAAGGAGATAAGGAAACAGGATGGTGAGTAGCACTGTGAGGGAATGAGCCATAGGAGGGCAGTTTGGGAGTGTGGTCCGCACCCCCGTGTCCTTGGGAGGGCAAGCGGGTCTGTGTCCCACAAGAGCACCACCTGTGACAGCCACAGGCCACCATGGCAGGCTTGGGCACGAGCTGCAAACATGCACTTCCCACTCCCACAGGACAGCCAGGTTCCCTTATCCAGCCGGCCAGGCTCTGGGGCAGGGGCTCACTGAGGGGCGATTCCAAGTGGACCCTTTTCATGCAGCGGGCAAGCCCAGAGCAGCTTCAAGCCCGGCCCAGCGTGCCGATGGCCCGAGGGGTCTCCGGTGGCCCCATCAGGCACCCTCCCGGGTGCGCTGTGCTGACCAGACCCAGCTTCTGCCTCCTGCGCTGCGCTCAGGCAGGCTGGGGCCTGCCGGTGGCTGCCTGAGAGCAGAGACATGCTGGAGGGGGCGGGGTGGCTTTCCAGTAGACGAGGCATGTGTGTGTGTGCGTGCATGCGTGCGTGCGTGTGTGCACGTCTCTAAACACACCCCCCACATCACACACGTGCATGTGTAGTAAAGCTTGTACTGATATATATGCATAAAGGACGTGAGCACGATTTGCCGAGAACAGGAAACAATGACACTTGATCAATTCCATGTGGCCACTGGGTGCTCAGACAGTCCCTGCAGTGACGTGAGTGCACCTGACGGATGAGTGTGGCCCCCACACAGCAGAAGGGAGACATCAGAGACACATGTCAGCATTCCACAGCCATGGGCGACATGAGCAAACTCTTGCAGAGGCCGATGACCATTTTTGACGTTGGAAAGGGGCTTCTTTGGGATTGGCTATTCGATGCATCTAGACAATCCACAGAACGGCCAGCTGCCGAGCAGGTGTGCGCTGTGCGCGTACACACTCTAGTGAGGACACACGGTGTTGTGGGAAGTGCCCTGTACACAGCCCGTAGGCCTCCCGCGCGTGGAGCGGGCGGCCGCATCGATACAGAGACGGAAGGAGCACGTGCAGGGCTTAAGGTGTGATTCCGACCAGCACTTGTTTCTAATAGCATTGATCTCAGTGCAAGTTTAAATAATTCAGTGTTAATGATGGTGTTTGCCAGTCAGCTCTCAGAAGTCCTAGCCATGCCACACACTGCTGAGAATCTGCAGTAGGTATAATGGCCCAAGGATACGTCACTTCAAATATCTTTTAGAGTTGAAGTCCTCTGAGGGTAAGATCCTCGGGCAGACGGCCCCCCAGCTTCCGGCCTACTTGCACCCATTTTTTTCTTTTTCTTATTATTTTTATTTTTTCACATGTAAAGTTCCCCTGTTCCTCAGGTCCATACCCTGCCCGCCACCACATCACCAAGTGTTCTTCCCCACCGTCCGGTGGGCTCCGCCACCACTCACCCCCACCCGCCCCAGTCCCTGTTAGTCACCTCAGTTCTGTTGCAGATGTTTCAGGGTTGGTTATGTTTCATCTGTTCCTTTGTTTTGTCTGTTCACACTCCATCTGTGAGTGAGGTCACCTGGTATCTGTCTTTCTTCTTTTGACTTGTTTCCCTGAGCATCATCCCCTCTAGATGCGTCCATGCTGATTCACATGACAGGGTTTCATCTCCTCTAAGGGCTGTGTAATGTCCACTGTGTATATGCACCGCATCTTCTTCATCCATCATCTGATGTTGGCTGCTTAGGTAGTTTCCAGGTCTTAGCTATTGTGAATAGGGCTGCTGTAAACCTGGGGGTCACACCCATTTCTGCAGAGGTTGGTTCCTTAGGTTTGGGAGCCTGGAAGGTGTTCTGGTCACCCCAGGTGTTCAGGAATGTTCACGGGGGTGCCCTGGTTGGTGAAGCCGGGCCTGGGGCCGAAAGCCCAGGGGATGGAGATGAGGGCCAGCTCTTCAGTCTTCTCCTCAGTTGTCCCGCTCTGTCCTGCTCCTTCTTTCTTATCTCCTGGTCCATATCCTGGGCGCCTCTCTTTCTGGAACTTTATTTTCAACTGAGTGCATGTTTAAATGTCATTTTGTTTCCGTCCAGCTTTACTGAGGTAGCATTGTATACTGCAGATAATAGTGCATTCAGCTCGGTCAGTTTGGACGTTGAGTACACATCCTTCCAGATTTCCATCTATTTCCAACCCCCGCAGCCCCCATTCAGGACGCACCCGGCTGCTGGCCCTCTTCCTGGGGGCGAGGTGTGACTGTCGCCACAGTCCCCGGAAGACTGTGCCCATGGGGCCAGGGTGTCCAGGTCCTTCCAGTCAGGACCCTCCCTCTGATCCTGCCCCGGCCGGAAATGATAGGTCCTGTCCACCGAGACAGCTCAGAGGCTTCGCCGTGGATTGATAGGCACGGGGCCGAGCGGGCAGTGCTTAAAAGGGCGGCGAGGCCAGAGGACAAGCCCAGCCTTCGCTCCAGGGCACCTGTGCTAGCAAAGAGTCTCTATCAGGACAGTGACATCATCCTCTGGGTCCTTCACTCTCTGCCGCTGTCAGGTGGCCCAGGTTTGCATTTCAAAGCGCCCGGGGCAGAGGCTTATCTAGGCGGAGACTCCCGGGAACTTTCTCGGCCGTGATTGGCCTTCCCGTCGCAGGCCCGCCCCCCGGAGCCCGGCTTTCCCACCCGTGCTGCTCGGCAGGCCCACCCCGCGGGCGCCTGCAGGCCGCCTGCCTGTGGCTCCGGGGTAGTGGCTCTCCGGGACGCGCCTCTGCGGGGACGTTCGGTGTCCTCCGAGCTATCGGATGTCGCTAGGGACACTCCCTGCGACGCGAAGGGATCACCTGCCCGAGCACACCCCGCACGTGCCCCGAGGTGAAGTGTCCCTCCCCAGAGGCGTCCCCGTGGCCTTCACACTTCTCACTGCCACCCACGTCGGCTAAAGAAGGGCTCCTGGCACTGTCTTTGGCAAGCTTGCCCCGGAGGCTTCCTGGGGTGGGGCAGCTCAGAAAGGTCAAGCCAGGGAAAGACTCCCAAAGCTGGGCTCCCTGTCACCGAAGTGGTAAAAGGACCCCTTTGACACTGGAGCCATATGAAGTTTGGGGCAGGGAGCAGGAGGAAGACCTGTGTAGTGGGTACCCAGCAGCTGCTTTGGGCCACAGAGGGAACCTAGCAGGCCAAGGGAACCTGGCTCTTCGTTACCTATGTCGTGATCTGCAGGGACTTTGCCATGGGAGATCTAGGTGACCTCCTGCACTGTTCCCCAGCTGTGTGTCCAGCAGAAGTTTCCTAACAGGTCGGCCTCAGTTTCCTCATCTATAAAATGGCAACTATTCAGTGTTGCCAGGAGGCTGGCTGGTGCCCAGGACCTGGCACTCAGCCAATGTCAACTGTGATTATAGCTAGTCCTCGTCTTGGCCTGGAGCCATGGGCTTGTCATGTCCTCTTCCTGTCACAGGCCTCCAAGCCCTGCAGCGCTACCCCTGTGCCACCACCCTCATCCCTCCTCTGCTCCCCGGGTGCCAGACACAAGACCTCACACACACACACCAAGCATGTTTCTATTTGTAGGGGGCAGAATGGGGGTCTCCCAAATCGTCCTCGTCCCCCCCGTCCTAATCCTGGACGCTATGAATGTGACCTCACGCCAACAGAGATGCACTCAAGATCTTGAGATGAGATCATTGTGGATTACCTGGCTGCCATTAATCGAGGTATACGTGGAGACACAGGTAGGACTGGAGGGATCGGTCACTAACTCAGGGACACTGGAGCCCCAGGAGCTGGGAAAGGCAGGAAGGGGCCTCCCCAGGAGCCTGCGGAGGAAGCACGACTGGCTGAATTAGGTTTTGGGTCTCCAGCCTTGAGAATGGGGAGAAACCGCCGGTTGTTTTAAGCCCCTCCACCGGCCCCCGCCTGCGGCACGAGACAGCAGCCCTAGGAAGCTCGGGCGCTGCCTCTGGGCCTTTGTATTGGGTGCACCCTGCTCCCAGACTGCTCTCAGCCGGGACTTGGTTCAAACGTCCCCTCCTCGGAGAGACCCTCTCTGACCGCAGACCCAGGACTCCCAGCACACATGCTCGGGTCCCTGGGAAGGAGGCAGGCTCAGGGCAGAGGCTTAGTCTGGCCTGGCGCCCAGCCTGGTCTGGAGCTTGGCCGCAGTGTGGATTTGTCACCCGAAGGGAGGAGGCTCTTTTCATTTTGACCGCAAGGCAACCGGGGTGCACAGTGCTGGGGGTAGGGTGGGGGAGAGCTGGCTGACGCAGCTCCCAGGCCCCACCCCCAGCTCTCCTGGGAACCTAGGCCTGGGTGGCCAGAGGTCCTCCCTGCACGAAGTGGAACTTCACAGACACTTTCTTTTGTAAAAACCCCTTTCAGAAAATGAAGTCTGCTTTGGTGAGCTTTTATCTTTGCATATGGTAGACACAGGACTCATCCCCGAGTGGGCAAAGTTGGGACTGTGGGAGAGCCAGTGGGGCTGCCCTGGCTGGAGTGGGAAGGGCTGCAGGGCTGAGTCCCGGGACCTGGACATGCATCTGTCACCTCCTAGCGGCAGGCTGGGCCTCTGCTCCAGGCCTCCCCTCCCAGCCCGGGGGAGAGCCAGCGGGTGGGCCTCCTTCCCTTTCGGGCCCAGCCTCTGCTTTTAGGCATAAAGAGCAGAGGTGCCAGGTAGAAAACAGGGCACGCAGGGTCGCGCTCCCGCCGGGGGCTGGCAGGGAGGGTTCTCCTGCCTCTTGCAGCCTCTGGGGGCTTCCGACAGTCCTGTGGCCGCATCTCTCCAGCCTCTGCCTCCTCTTCACATGGCATTTTTTCCCTGTGTGTGTATGCCCTCACAGGCGTTCTGTCTTAGAGGGACCCTGCTACTGCAGCATGAACTCACTGAACTCACTCTTCACGCCTGGAAAGATTCTGTTTCCGAATAAGATCGCATGGTATGGGAGTTAGGACTTTCACGCACAATTTCTGGGGGACACAATTCGTTCAGCACTCAATATCCACCCCCACCTTCTCTGAGGATAAGACTCCAATTTTGTTCAGGGCACCAGTGGTCTCAGTCTTAAGTGACAAGTCATGACAATCCAGTCCCCTACTTTCCCATTCCATCTCCCAGTTAAGAGTGGCCGTGTGATCCATTTCTGACTGAGATCTAAGTGGAAGTCTGCTGGTCCAGTTTCTGGGAAAATTGTTGCCCTCTTGATAAAAGGGTACAGGTGTGGTTGTCCTTGTCCTTGTCCCTTTCTCTGGCTGTCCTTGAATGTGTATGTGATAGCTGGAGCTTCAGCAGCCGTTTTGTGGTTATGAAGTAAAGTTAGTCTAAGTAGTCAGATGCTGGATCCTGCCAGCACCCCGTTGCTGGAGCAGTGCTAGCAAGCTGCCCCTAGATTGCTTATGTGAGAAAACGAAACCTCTGATTATTTAATCCACCAGTTTTCTATTAGCTTGTGACCACTTTCCTAACGAACACACTGTTTGCTGTTTCTCCATCTCGCCCCCTTCATCTGAGGAGATAACAAAGATATCTTCTATCTAGTGTGCCATCGCTGTTTTCCCCTCTGCCTTCCTGTCTCCTCCCTCTCTCAGTCTCTTTTCACTTGTTCCCGCTGAATTAGCCAAAATATGGAAGAAAGTCTATTTTCTATTGAGTAGTAGCTTCACTGGAAAAGCAAAATAACAACCAAAAATTCAATGTGATTCTTACTTCCTTGTTTCTATTTGATAGAAACCTTTGGCAGAAAAAGTTTAAAAACATTTAGCAAGACCCACGCCGTGTTCACTCCTGGATCTCAGCAGGCACATGATTAGCCTGCGTGTGCTGAATGAACGCACGACTACCGACACCTGTGGCATTACTGAGACGGTTGCGACGACAATCTCAACAATGTTCATGTACTAATCTGGATTATTCTGCCAATTCACATGCAAGGCCGGGACACTGGAACCACAAGCCAACGCTGAGCATTTTTCCCAAATGATGAGTGCTGTTTTGTCCTCGGGGGGAAGGCTCAGGACCGTTCAGATGTCAGTCTTCTCCCAAACGTATTACAGATGGAGCAGGATCCCAACCAAACCTCCGCAGGCTCGTGTGCGTTGAAATTGACACAGTGTGCTCCACCTCAGAGAGAAGCGTGACACACTTCAGACAGAGAGGTCACCTGGGTTCTGTGTCTCACCACAAAGAACCATCAGCATGAGACGCAGAAGCAGCTCACGCAGAGCCAATTGGCTTTTGACAAAGGTGCCACGATGACTTCATTTGGGGAAAAGATCATCTTCTCAACAGATGGTGCTGGAAAAAACTGGATATCCGTGTAAAAATGCATTGTGAGTTTGCCTCACACCATACAGAAAACAGGTGATGGACACGAACAGACGTTTTTCCCAAGAAGACACACAGATGGCCAACAGACACATAAAAATGCCCAGCATCACTTATTCTTAGGCAATGCACATCACAACCGCAGGAGACATCACCACACGACCATGAGAATGGCTGTTATTCAGAAGCTTGGAAACAAGTGTTGGCGATACTGTTGGTGAGAGTGTCAGTCGGTGCAGCCCTTATGGAAAGCAGTATGGAGATTCTTCAGAACAGGACTATGGAAATCCCATATGATCCCCTCCTCCCACTTCTGGGTATTTACCCCAAAACACTATTTCACAGAGGTCTCTGCACCCATATGCTCACTGAAGCTTCATTCGCAATACCCAAGAACTGGAAACCACCTCAGTGCTCATCGCCAGATGAATGGATAAAGGAGATGTGGTACATATACACAACGGAATATTACACAGCCCTGAAAATGATGAAACCCTGCCATTTGTGACAACACAGTCCCTAGTGAGAGAAGTAAGACAAGAAAGATAAGCACCATATGTTTTCCACTCATGTGAGATAAAGATATGAAATAAATGATAAAAGAAAAACAAAAACTCTTAGACTATATGAGCAAAACAGTGCTTGCCAGAAGGGAAGGGGGAAGATGGTGGGTAAGAGGGTACAATCACATAGTAAAGCATAGCAACTAGGCTTTTAATGATGAGTATATACAGTTTGTTGATTTATAATGACATACGCTTAAAACTTATGCTTCAGTACTTTTTTAAAGAAACTATATTAGAGGCTACAAGTAAGAGACAAAAACTATGCAACTTTTATAAGAAAACAGTTAATCCTTACTTGAGTTTTGCAAAGATTTTTAAACTCTGGTAGAGAAAGCACGAAGTACACAATTTAAAACTCCATAAATGGACTCCACTGAGATAAAACGACTTCTGCTCGAAACAAAACCTCTGCTATGAAAAGGGGAAGGCACAGGAAATATTTGCAAAGCACACATCTGACAAAGAATTTGCCTGTAGAACAGTTGCAACATAATAAGACAAATGAATAAATTCGAAATGAGCCAAAGATCAAAGACTTCTTTACAGATACTTCACCCCAGAAAGTGAATGACCATCAAGGACGTGAAAAAGCAGCGAGCATTGTTAGTCACTAGGCTAAAGCAAATCAAAACCACAGTGTGAGAGACCCGCCCACCTACCTGGATGACTGGAATCAAAAAAATGGATGGGAAGAAGTGTTGGGGAGGAGGTAGAGAAGTTGAAACCCTCATCCTCTGCCCGTGGGGATGGAAACTTGTGCACCTGCTGCAGAAAACAGCCTCGCATTTCCCCCAAAACTTCAGCATAGAGTGTTACCATGTAACCCAGCAATTCCGCTCCCGCTGTATACCCAGGAGAAAGGAAAGAATCTGTCCACACAGAAGCTTTTATGCAAATGTTCGTAGCAGCTTCATTTGTCATGGGCCCAACTGGAGATGACCCGGTGTGTACAGGTCTTCCACAGCTGTCGTGGTCCATTCACAGAGTGGAGTAAGACTTAGCCACACAAAATGGAGGGTTCATATAAACACAGCCACCTGTGAACTTCAAAATCACTGCGCCGTGGAAGAGGACAGACGAGAGTGTATTACATGACTCCGCTTATATAGAACTTTGGAAAGCAACGCACACTGAGGAAGCAGCAGTGGGTGGGGGTGAGGCAGGGAGGAGGGAGTGCTGGGGGCGAGGATGGGTGGATATGTCCGCTCGCCATTGTCACTGTGGCGGTGGTTTCATGGTGGATGCATGTCCAGTCTCATCCAACTGTTCTTGTGAAAGATGTGTGCTTTCCGGTGTCGATTCCAGCCCGGGCAACTCTGAGTGAGGAGGAACCAGTCACCTCCCAACCCTGCAGGGCCCTTGCTGTGAAGCCATGGACACATCAGTGCTAACAGGTCATGACAGCAGCTTCAAGTATCATGACAGGTGGAGCTTCTGAGGCTGTCGTGTGACAGCTCAGGTGACAGGCAGTGGATTCCTGCCATCTGTTCCTCTGCACTGATACTTCGGGCCCCTCAGAACCGTCCAGATGACAACACTGTGACATGAGGCGGTCGTCAGTGTACAAACTCTAGCAGCGTGTGAACATGAACTCCCCCCGCACTTCATGCTTGAACATTGCCCCTTTCAGGGACCAGCTAGAGATGACCTTGTCCATCGGACAGCTCGGGCGTTCTGCAGACCGCTTCTAATTGACCTCTTGCCCCGCAAGTCTCCTGCAGAAGCCCCTCTGCCTTTTAGGGGTCCCAAACACACCACCCGCTCTCCTTTCTTGGCTCCACACAGCCAGAAGCTCCTTGACCTTTATTTCCTGTCTCAAGGGGTCACCTGGCAGTGATCGCTACCTCGGCCTGCAGACACTTGCCGTCGAGATGTGCTGCTAAGTAAGGTGCGTACCTAGCATGCCAACCAAGAGCCCGCTGTGCCCCTGTCTGAAGGAAGGCGGTGGCGGTCCAGAGTGGGGTGTGGGCTAGGCGCAGGGATTTGGGGGGATGACTTTCACGGATCTTCAGCCCCCGCCTCAATCTGCCAGCCTCACCTTCCTGACCCACCATGCCCTCGGCTCAGCAGGGCCTGCCTCTAAACTGTGGGGGGACCCTCCAAGCCCACGAGCTCTGTCCCCATCCAGGGGCTGTACAGTTTTGTAAGTACCAGGCGAGCGGCAGAACAGGACTCAGTGGAGATATGGTGGCGATGACTGGGGTCATTTTCATCCTTTTGTCCGAGGCCAAATGGTCAGACTTCTTCCACACTTGGAAAGAGCTGAGTGTGCTGGCCCCGAGCGCAGATATGGACCTGGATTCTCCTTGCACTCAAGGCCCCAGGAGAGTCTCACACCAGGCGAGAGAGGGGACAGAATCTTGTGGCTCAGACCCTCCCTGTTTGTTTGTACCTGAAGTAAGCGAACCAGCCAAGACAAGTGACCAGGGACACGTTGATACCGCCACAGCATTTCACCAGCTCTTGAAACGTGTCCGATGTCTTAGCAGCAAGCGGTGCAAAGGCCCTGACACTGAGCCAGAGTGTGGCACCGTGCGCGGTGTCAGGCCTGTTCTTCCAGGAGAGCAGGGCGCATGACCCGCGCTCCCTGCCGGCCCATGAAGCGGGCTGGGCACCTGAAGGGCGGCTCACCTGGGGGCACTCACGATGCCCGGCCAGCAAAGCCTGGTTGAAAAGTTAGACCAAGAGCCTCAAACCACAAGATACGACACTATGTCAGGTGTCACTTATCTGGGTCAGCCTTGGGGACCCTGGAGAGTGTGAGGGACCAGTCTCTCCCAGCAAATCCACTTTCTGCTGAAAACACCTGTACGTGAGTGTCCGCAGATCTAGTCGTTGGTGTGGGTGCCAGGGTGCGAAGTGGCGTGAGCGTAGCCCGCAGGCCCCACGAGGAGTCATTCTGTGGGGCAGCCGTAGGTACCGTTTTCGAGGACAGGCGCAGCAGGAGTGAAGGCAAGCGGGCAGCAGGAAGAGGGAGGAGGAAGCATTTTAGTCATTTTATCTGTATTTAGTGGTTCGCACTAGTTGCCTCCCCCTGGACCCGGGACTGGAACTCAGGGGGATGTGACCTGTGCTCCTTTGGAGGCGATTGACCCAACTGCTGCTCCAGCAGGGCGTGTGACAACTCTACATTATTAAAAGCTGGCGACTGCCTGGCCTGTGGGAGCGAAGCCCTTCCTGCACTAGAGCGTCGGAAATTCATCCCGGGTCCCTACATGGGACATTTGGTGACCAGATCCTAGTTAGTCCACTGCTGAACTAAGGGCTCCCCAGAGACGCACCCCCATGGCAGGGACTGAGAGACGCTGCTCTCGATACTACTTTCCCTGTCGGAAAAGCCGGAGGCGCCGACGCTTTGGGTTGCCTGGGTCAGGCGGGAGCTGATGCCGTGGAGAAACAAAGGCACTGTGCAGAGGGTGGGGAGCTGTTCTGGGAGTATTTACTTGGGTCGGGCACGAGGTCACACGGAGGAGCATGGCCAGGCGGGAGGCCATCAAAGGACAGGCAACACATTCCTACCGCAGGCAGCAAGCTGCAACGATCGAGTGCTTTCCATCAGTCGGTGTGTAAATCACTCGGGTGTGTCTCGAACCTCTTCCTCTGGCTGCTGGAGCGACCCCGGGACAAGCTCCCAGATGCTTGCTGACTGCTGGTGGGAAGGCGACCCCAGCATGTGCACCGCGGCCCGCTGGGGGTCTATATGGCAGGCAGGGGGCTCCTCCTCTCCCCCGGGAGCAGAGAGGGCAGGGCACAGGCGGAGTCAACCAGGACGCTGGGCCGGAGGCTCCGGGACTGCAGGACAGTGTGGGTGGGTCTGGGCAGCCTGCCAGCAGCTGCCTCCAGCCAGCATGTCTCGATTCATGAGATGTGCCCTTTGCTTGCAGCCAGGTGCCACTTGAGGCGTGCCCTGTGTCCAAGGGACACTCATGGGGTGAACCTGGGCAGCCCCTTCTCCTGCCTGAGGTCTTCTCAGACACTCGGGGGTCTTTTTGAGGAGGACAATCCTGGCACTGTGACATGGCTCAGAGCTATCTTCAACCCACCCCGCAGTGTGAAAGCATCAAAGCAAGGGTCCTCCGCGGTGCTAAGGAAGGCAGGCCCGACCCAAGAGCGTCACGGGGCCTGCCCGTGCAAACCCCTGACCCGCTTTGCTTCCCTCCTCATCGCACCTTCCTTGAAGGAGAGCCCCTTGAGGGCAGCGGCTCAGTGTGCAGCCCAGGCTGTGAGGGCGGCGACACAGAGGCCAGGGCGGCCTTCACTGCTGGGGCCTGTGGGGACAGACGGTGATGAGCTGGGTGAGCCCCATCTTGCAGGGAGTCGGAATGAAGACTCCCCTCAGGAGGAGCAGCTGGAGTCCTCGGACCCTGTCCGCACCTCGGGGCCTAGGGCCACCCCAGGACCCATGCTCTGAGAAGATGGGGGCTGGGCGCAATTCCTCTGAGAAACCCTGGGGTGGAGGGGGCAGGGAAGCTGTGGGCAGAAGACGTGTCCTCGACCCATGGATTTATATGCGAGAGGCTCGCTGGGTGACTGACATGAACACTGAGCTTGACTGAAACGCAGAGGCCCTAACACTTACCTACCACACCCACGGTCCACACCAGTCCACGGACACTGTCCTGCTGGGGGAAGCGGGTGCGCTGCGTTACTGAGCTGGATTGCACTTTATTCTTGGGCTTATAGACGCCATCAAGCGAAACCTCAGAAAGAAAGCGAGCAGAGTCCCAGTGGAGGGATGGCCTCCGAGGGTGGGGTCCTCGCCCGCTGACACCAGGTGCTGGTAGTTTTCCAGCACTGCTCGCGGGTAGAGAACGCTGGTCTGAGATCCAGAAACTTCCGTTCCGTCTTGGTGAAGTACATGGCCGCATCCTCAGATGACAGTGGCACCTGAAACGAGCCTCACTGATGGTGGCCCTGGCCATCACGACCGTGGCCCCACGGCTAGCAGCAGAGCGGACCGGTGAGACGCGTGCAGCGCCATCTACAACTTGCTTAGAAACCTCGTTTGATTCTGCTTGTCATACGGTCCCAGGAAAGGCATGGCTTCTGGGAGTGTCAGTGAGAATAAGCAGAGATGGAACCAGGTGGGCTCTGTGCCCCTGGGGTCCACCTCCAGTCCCTTTTCAGGGGAGGCCATCGGCTTTCTCATGGGGCATCTTCCAGAGACAAATGACCACAAACTGGGCGTTGAAAACAACAGAAACTTGTTCTCCCACGTTTTGACGAGCGACAGCGACCTCTGGCTTGTGGCCACACAGCTGCCATCTCTTCTGTCTTCATGCGGTCCTCCTCCAGTCTGACCTTGTCTTAGCGGGATGACATCTGCGAAAACCTCTTTCTAAACGAAGTCACATTCAATTCAATGTCATACTCTCCCATGGAGAGCATTTGTCCCCTCTCCTCTGCCTTCCCAGGCTGGCCCGGTCAGGCTGCCAGGACTGCCTTCCTCTGTCCCTTCTCATCTCTCTCACCTCAGCCCTCTCTGGGCAGTGCCGAACTCCGACTTCCTCACTGACCCAGGAAGCCACACAAACAGAGCTGCACATAAGCACCTCTCCCAGAGGCAAGACGGGGACCCAGTTTGGGGCAGGAGGGGACAGCAGGCTGAGGGCTGGAGACTGGGGCATTGGGAGCAGTGGCCTGGGGCACTCTGCCTGGAGAGGCTGAGTCTGGTGAGAAAAACTGGGGGACAGCGCAGCAAGTGAGCCCCTGGGGACAGGAGGGAGCTGGTGGCTGAATAGCATGTCATTGACAAAACGGGCCTCAGGTTCATCGCAGGATGCAATGCCAGAAGACCGTGGGGCAGAGCGACAACAGGACAGGACGGGGGTGGGGTCCCTTAGCACCCACGAGGAGCTGTCCGTCAGCGCTGTTCAAGAATAAATACACTCACGTCTCAGCAAGAGCTTACATGAACCCGAGAGAAAGAATCTGTGATGGTGGAGTGGGCGCTAAGACCGTGGGTGACAAGTCCAGGGAACACACGACATCGCACGATGTCAAGGTGTTGTCCCCTGCTTGTAAGAACTGACCCCAGACAGTGCACACCGTTGTCACTGCAGCAGCAGTCCCAGCAGCCCAAAGGTGGGGACTCCCAGGCTCCACTGGCTGATGGGTGGTAAACAGAGCGTGCTGTCCCACGACAGGGCAGTTCAGCTGGCCGGGGAGAGGCTGGAATTCTGTTTATTAACTTATTTTATAGTGATATGCATTATTTCTTCAGGACAAAATGCTAAATTTCTTTTAGGAGATTGCAATTGCATCTCAGTCTATATTTCACACCACTCCCTCCACCAGATTCTGTGTCCCTTAATGCTTCCTTTGCCCTCATCCCTCGTCCCCCCATAACCAGTCCTGAGTCTTGTGTTTGTGGGAAATTGTATGTTCACTTCTTTCATTATAATCCACAGAAGAGTGAAACCATCCCGTGTTTCTCTTCATACTTTCTGTCTTATTTTGCTTAACATATCCCCTTCAGTTCCATCCAGATTGTTGCAAAGGGCACAATGACGTTTTTTTAGTAGCTGCGGAGAATCCCATTGAGCCTATAGACCACAGCTTCTTTACCCATCATCTGCTGGCGGGCATTTAGGTTGTGTCCACGTCTTGGCCGTTGTCAGCTGCGCTGCTATGCACATCGGGGTGCTGATGTTTTTCCTGATTAGAGATTTGTGTCCTCTGGGTCTGTGCCCAGGACTGGGACTGCTGGATCGAATGGTAGATCCATCTTTACTTGTTTGAGGACTCTCCACACTGTTTTCCTGAGAGGCTGCACCAATTTACATTCCCACCAACAGTGAAGGAGGCTCCTTTTTCTCCACACCCCTCCAGCACCTGCCGTGTCCAGTCTTGTTGACACAAGCCATTCTCACTGGTGTCAGGGGGTGTCTCACTGTGGTTTTTGCTTGCATTTCTCTGATGAAAGACATGCAACAATTTTTTTTTCAGGTGTCTGTAGCCATCTGCGTGTCTTTAGACAGGCGTCTGTTCAGCTCTACTGCCCATTTTTAGGCTGGTCATTTGTTATTTTATTGTTGAGATGCGTGAACTCTTTGTATGTATTAGAAATAAGCTTTTGTCTGATGTGTGTTCTGTGAATATCTTCTCTAGTTCCGTGGGGTGTCTTTTTTAGTGGTGGTTTCCTTCGCTGTGCAGAAGCTTTTTGGTTTTATGTAGTCCCAGTCATTTAGTTTTACTTTGATTTCTTTGCTGTAGCTCTTCCTTGAGGTTGGGGTCATGGAGTGTTTTCCTCACATTTTGTTCTCATATTTTATGGCTTTGGGTCCTAGGTGCAAGTCTTTGATCTATTTTGAATTGATTTTTGTACTTGGCAATAGTGAGTAGTCTAGTTCTTTTTTTTTTTTTTTTGCAGATGTTTTTCCAGCTTTTCCCAAACCAGTTATTGGCTAGACTTTCCTTTCTCTATTGTAAGCTCTTGGCACCTTTGTCATAGACTAACTGTCCAGATAGGTGTGGTTTTATTTTTGATTCCACTGACCACTGTGCCTGTTTTTGTTCCAGTACCATACAGTTTTGATGATGATTGCTCTGTAGTGTAGTTTGAAGTCCAGAAGTGTGATTCCTCCACTATTCCTTTTTTTCTCTTAGAATAGCTGTGGCTATTCGAGGCTTTTTATGGTTCCATACAACCTTCAGTATTTGCTCCATTTCCTTGAAAAATGTCCCTGGGATTTTGATGGACATTGTGTTGAACCTATATATTACTTTGGGTAGAATGAGTATTTTGTTATGTTGCTTATCGCAGTCCATGAAAGTGGAATGTTTTCCCATCTCTTCGGTCTCCTATTTTTTTTTGTGACGGTCCTGTAGCTTTCCTTACAGAGGTCCCTCACCTGCTTTGTGAATTCCCCGGTATTTGATATTCCTCGGTGCTGTTGTGAATGGGCTTTCTTTCCTAATCTCTTTCTCCTCTACTTCACCGTCAACATATAGAAATGCTACTGCTTTTTACGTGTTGACTATATATCCTGCCACTTTGCTGTATTTATTTATAGTTTCAAGCAGTTTTTTCATGGAGTCTTAGGGTTTTCTAGGTATAGTATATGTCATCTGCAAATAATTACAGTTTTATTTCTTCTTTTCCAATTTGGATTCCTTTGATGCCTTTTCTTACCTTATTCTCTGGCCAAGACTTTCAGAACAATGTTGAGTAGTCAACTGTGTTGAACAGAGGCTGGAATTCTGATCTGCGCTGCAGTGAGTCACACTTTGGAGACATTATGCTAAGTGGGAAAAGCCAGACCCAGACGCCAAAGGCCACCAGCTCTGACTCATTACTACGAGGTGACATGGGTTTCACAAGAGCTGTCCTGACTGAATTTTGAAGTCAGGAGTATGAACCCTGCTCGGGCAGCCTGCGAAGCTGTCACTTCAGCTATTCCCGTATCAGGGTCCCTCTCTTTGGGGTCACTAAACACTCTCCCTGAAAGTCCCTCCACGCTCTGGGGCCAGGCCCCAGCAGCCCAGGGCAGCCATGTGCCACAGAGCCACGAAGTCCTTCACGTTAGCCCAGCACAGGTTGCTCCTAGAGCCCTGACCCCTGCCAGGCGCACCCTGGGGCAGCCTCCTCCCATGCGGAGCTGTAAGTGGCGCAGAGTTCTGCTCCTTGTTGCCCCAGGCATCACTGGCCCGTGACCCAACATCCAGGATAGGTAAATCCGGGGGACCATCCGCAGGGTGCCAGGGGACAGGGCCTGGGAGGCACTGCTTCATGTCTCGGGGCTTTCCCTTTGGGTGACAATGTTCTGACCGTAGATCGTGGTGCTGGAAGAGCCACGTGGCGAGTTTTAAAGCTGCTGAATGGTTGGCTTCAAAGTGGTCCATTTTCTGTGACACGAATCTCGCTTGCCTCAGAAGAAGGGAGCAAAGAGATGCTGCTGTCTACATCATCCTCCCAGTGCCCACAGGCCACATACACATTTGGCGGGATGCACCAGCGCTGGGGCCGCACACGAGCTGCAGTGCAGCGCCCAGTGCAGCGCCCACAGCGCCCACGACGGCAGGATCGTGATTCACAGAGCAGCCGTCTGACTTTTCCCATGGAAAAGCAGAAGGTCACCAGGTTCTCCAGTCTCCCACCCCCAGGGGACAAGCCGCTTTTCCCTGGTGGTACCTGTTTCCTGCCACCAGGAGCGGAGACCAGCCGAGTGATGGCGCACAGCCATCTCCTTGAGACCGTGTCGCTGCCGCCAGTGCAACTTCACGTCCTAGAATGATGAAGCCCTGTGCTCACGGAAGTGATACTCAGCGCCAGCATAAGGAAGAATCTGGAAGGAGCCGCTGAGAGCAGCTTCTCCTGAGACTGACCAGGAGCTGCGGGAGCAGATAAGGTGAGGTGGGCTCTGGCTGGCGCAGGGTCCAGGACAGGCACGGGGCGTCAGTTGGCCAGTCGAAGGGTGCTCGGCCCACTCTGGGGAGGGTGTCTGTGGCCCAGGAGGAGCAGTCAGGCGACCACGAGGTGGGGCTAGTTCCCCGGAAGAAAGCACAGTCTGCAGGAAAGCCTGGAGCTGGAGTTTCTTCATCCGTAAGGTAGACACAAGGGGCGACCATGCGTCTTCTTCCTTCCTGGGGAACTTCCTCGGGGGTTGGCAATTCAAGGCCCCAGCAGCCTTCCCAGAGCCCTGCTACCTGCCACCCACCTGGTGGGACAACCGAGGACCCAGGGCTCAGAGCCTGGTCCTGCTGATGAGCCAAGCAGCTAGGGCCCAGAACTCAGGAGGGCTGCCTTGGGAGCGGTTTGGCCCCAAACCCTAGCCCACCCTCTGCTCCTGCCGCCCTGCCTTCGGGCTCCTTCTCCCACGCACAAGTGACCACTCAGAAAGCACCTGGAAAATGTGCCTGCCTATCCCAGCCCCAGCCCAGAGGGCCCTCGGCGCCCCTGGGAGGGGCCACTCAGGACCCCCAGCCGTTCTGTGGGCAGCCTCCCAGGACACTCTGTCCCTGCTGCTGCTCCCTCACCCCTTTGGCCCTGCCTGACCCAACCAGACTCGTGTACCTAAACCCTGAAGGTGACTGGACTGTCTTTCCTCTGTGCAGGCAAGAGATCAAGGCCACTGCCTCCAGGATGTCCTCCAGGGCACCCCCAGGAGGTGGTAGGGCTCCCTGATAGCTTTCTATCCAGTCCTGGTGCGGCGTAACCATCAGTCAGTCCAGCACAAACAGCGGGGTGCAGCTGGGGTGTGGGTGTGGGGACCGGCATGGGAGGAGGGGGGTTCACCCATGCACGACTCTGCAGAGCAGCCAAGTCCCATGCCTACTCCAGCGCACCCCAGAGGGCATATTCTGTGCAGGCCTCTCATGCACCCCGGGACTTTCCATGTGGGCTGGGTAGATGGTGGTGTGCGCCCTGCAGTCCCCCTTGGGGACAAGGGAGGGGCTACGTCGACTGAACACCTCCTATGGGTCGCATCCCTGCTTTACGCCATCTCTGTCCAGCAGGTCTGGCAAGCAGTCAGGGACCAGGTAGGCAAACATGTGGCAGTGTGGGCGCAGGGAATAGGTGTCGCCTGTGTGCGCACTGATAGAGGCCAAGGCAGGGCCCCGAGGGCCTGCAGGCACCTTAGGTGGCCGGGAGCCTGTCCGCAGCCCTGTCCATGTGGTAGGAGCAGGATTGCAATCCAGGGCTGATGCCCACCTGGGGCACTCAGTTCCCCAAAAAGTTAAGCTCATGAAAAAAAGGCAACAAAGAAGAAACAGCCATAATGATGTCCCCTCCCTGGTGCCGCCTTCTGTCTCCGAGCTGTGCCTTCCTTCCTCCAACTGGAAGTGGGGGTCTCTTCTCCCTACCGGCCTGGGTCCCCAGCAAGAAGTCCTCAGCACATGGTGCTGCCAGGGCCTTCCCAAGGCACCCAGACTCTTGTCCTTTGATGTGCTGGCTCTCAGAGTCGTGAGACTCTGATGGGCCCTCAGAAGATATGTCCCCATCATGTAAGTTGACCTTTGGACTAAAGGGTCTTAACTTAATGAAGCTATGACCCTCTAGTTGAGCTCTTCCAGGGTTATCCAGGCAGCCCTGGTGCTAACGACACAAGTCCCTGTACAAGACAGAAGAGGAGCGACACAGACACAGAGGAGAGGCCAGGTGGAAACCGAGGCAGAGGCTGGAAGGACGTGCGGAGCCCCACACAGGGAAGGAGACTCTCCTGGAGCCTTCGGGGGAGTGTGGCCCCACTGACATCTTTGTTTGGCTCTGAACCTCCAGAGGATAATCTCCTGTTGTCTGAAGTCCTGTGCTGCGAGGTCATTTCTAGCTGCAGCCCGGAAACGCAGGTGTGGGCTGAGCGCAGCCCCAGTCAGGCCAGCGGAGGGAGGGAGCCAGGCCTTGCGCCCCGCAAGGGCTGGTCCTGAGCAGATGAGGGTAGGCTGGTTGGACAGCTCCTCTGGCAGGGCCAGGACCGGAGCTGCGGCTTCCAGCCTCAGGAGTGATGAGCCACGCCGGGGGCAGGGTGTGGCAGCAGCCCTGGGCTTGACCAATGGAGACGGGGTGCGCAGGAGGGGCGGGCGCAGGGAGAGGGGTGCATGCAGAGACGGAGGTTTAGGGAGGGGGCAGGGAAGGGGTACACAGTGTCCAAACCCCGGGGGACCAGGTGGCTGGGGAAGCAGTGCTGCTACTTCGCGTCCAGGGAGCCTCGGAACGCTGGAAACAGAAACGGGAGCCCACAATTAAAGAGGGGAGAGGAAGCCCCTTTCTAGAATGTTTTCCATCTGAGGAATCTCAACTGCATGCCCACATCGCAGAGAAGAATGTCATGGAATTCTGGGGGCCCACCCATGCGCTCTCACAGGGATCTAACCCTTCTCCACGCCGCCCTCATGTGGCCCAGAGTCTGCGACCTTCCCCAAGAGTGACAGGCAGACGCTGGGGCTGTGCAGCGGGTCCCAGGGGGAGGGTTCTGGAGAGGGGGTGCAGGGATCCTCAGTGGGGTGACAGGCACCCTGCCTGGGAGGCCGCGGCCAGTGCAGGCACAGGAAGGGCGCTGTGAAGTGAGCAATCTGCTCTGTGGGCCTGTCGTGGAGGGGTATTCAGGGTGAAGCGCAGAGCCCTGAATGGTGTCCCCCAGCCTCAGGGACTAATTGAGGGTGACGGAGCGTACCCAGGCCGCCACAGCACCCTGGGTGTTTGTGTGAGGGTGGATACCGTGTCCACACGGACCTGATGGGCCCGATGCTGGGCCGGGCTGCTCGGCCGGGGGGTGTGAACGCCCTCTGATCAGGTGTCTGATGGCCCCTGCATTCCCCAGAGAGGAGCTCCCACTGTCCCTCATAGTGAGGCCATACCTCCCTTTGTGACCCTCCCAGTGCGAGCTGACCCGCCCTTCAGTGGCCTCAGGTGCTGCACTGCTTGGGACTCAGCCGCTTTCTAGAGTCACCGATTGGCTCGGAGCGCCATGGAGGGCCCGTCGCGGCCTTTGGAACTGAGTGCCGTCTGGACTTGCTTGGGAAAGAAGAGGCCGCCACCGCTGCAGAGTGGGCCTGGGCGGCCGGTCTCCGAGAGCTCCCAGGCTGGTTGGCTGGAGCATCCGAGCTGTGTCCAGATGGGCTGTGGTCCTGCACTGCAGGGACAGACAGACACTTGGACAAAAAGAGAGTCCTCTGCACCAGGAAGAAGGGGAATTGCTGCTGGGAGGGCAGCCGGCAATGTCCTGTTCCCAGCATTCTCTAGTGATGGGGCCGGCGGCGGGGACTGAAAGAGATGCCCTTGGGGAAGCCGCACTGGCTGTTTCCTGCTGCTGTCCATGCTGACCCCTTCTGTGTCCACACGTGGGGAAGCCCGAGGTCAGGCCCGTGCACACGTGTGTTCATCCTGGGGCCCCCGGGCTCTCCACGATGCGCCATTCTGTCCCTAGCCTGGACTAGGCTGGGATCTCTTCTGCACACGCCACGCTCTTCCACCTGGGCTGTCGCTCCTTCCCAGTGGCCCCAGCTGAATTGCTCTTGTCTGGGAAAGGCTATGCCAGCCTCCTGTCCTAGGCCAGGCTAGGCTAGCCTTTTATGCAAGCTAATTACACCGCGCTGCCATAGATGGACCCAGGCGACTAGATCCCTAGGCAGTGCCAGTGCGGTCTGACTTCCTGGGCTCGGCTCGGCTAAGCTAACGTGCTCGGCTAACTAGGTTAACACCTCCTGGGGCAGGCGGGCTGAGCCCTCGCTCCCCGCCACGGACCATCAGCCTGCGAATCGGTTCGTCTGTGGTTTACGTCTGTTCAATCTGCCCGATCAGCACCATGACATGCCACCTCGTTGTCCAAGCCACCCTAGTCTCTAGCTGGACAAACCCGTTTTCTGAGGTGGTCTCCTGCACCCACTCGGCCACCCTGCTCCTCCCCATGGGAGCCGGAGGGGTGGTGAAGAGAGTGTTATCTTGTCACCCAGAACGCGCACGCTCGCAGCTCCCACTTCCACGTTTCTATGGCTGGTCAGCTCTTAGACCAACACCGGTCCTCGCTGGACTCTTCTCTCCAGCCGCAGTGCGGGCACCACGTCTCTCTGCCGTCACACGGTCTGATGCTCATTTTCACCCCAGGACCTTGGCATGTGATGTCCCCTCAGCTGGTGCAGACCCATTTCCCACCAGAGGAGGGGAAAGCAGCCCCCCAGCTGACTGAACACGCCAGAGGTGGGAAGACGTGGCGGCCCTGCAGACCCCCCCAGGGCTGGGAAGGTGGTCTCGGGGCAGACACCTGTTTCCTGAGGCCCCTGTGGCAGGGTCCGTGCGGAGTCGTGCGGCCAGCTCCCCACTGCTTCTGCCCGTCTGTGGTGCAGGGTCAGGTCCTGACAGGTGCTGTGGCTCCAGTGGGCCGGGAGCAACGAAAGTCAACAACTAGTAAAGCAAGAGTGCTTCTTCCTCCTCCTTCTGCCCACCTGCTCGCCTCCATTCCTGCCTGCTTCCTTCCTGTGGATAATGCCCATGGGCTCTGCCTGCCTCTCACATAGCAGCTCCTTTATTGACAGTCTCTCAGCCTCCAGCAGTGAGCTCTCCCTGGGGGACTGTGGGGCCATGTGCTAAGATAACGCTTCTTTAAGGAAGAGTCAGTTTGGAGGCAAATTCTCATTGTGGACTTGCAGTCACTCAGAGATCATTACAGACTGAGTTCGCTACCACTAGGTGACGGATGACCCTAGAAGATCACTCAGAGCTGACCATTAAACTGCTGTGCCTGGCCGCAGCCTCTGAAGGCTGGACCGACTCCCAGCTGCTCATGTGGGCCTCTCTGCAGGTGTCTCTGTGGAGGGTCCCACAAAATGGGTGATCGCGAGGGTGGGGGTGGGGGAGAGAGAGAGACACAGAGAGAGAACTCAAGTGTGTGAGGGAGCACACAATTCACAAGCTGCTTTCTTTTATAACCTACTCTTTGAAGTTAAAGCCCATCAATTCTGGAACATTCTATTTCTTAAAAGTGAATCCCTAAGTCTTATCTCCATTCAGGGGCACAGGAATGAGGCCACATCTCTTGAAAAGCATATAAATGAGTTTGTGGGTGCGCCCTGGTGGAGGAGCGACTGGAGTGAGTCCATACATCCCAAAGTCCCGGATTCGTGTCCCAGGGCTGGGGGAACAGCCAAGATGTACAGGTACATGAAATCAATAAAAGTGCTTCCTGTCTTGTCTCCCTGCCTGCTTCTGTCCGCCTTCCTTCATAAAAAAAGAACTTGTCGACGTGTTTTTGAACTCATATTTCTGACACCCGCGCTGGCTCTGCATCAGGTGCCATGAGTGGGTGAATTGGAGAGGAGACAGCACTTGGGACAAAGGGCCGGGCAATCCAGGCTCAAATCATCTTCGAAAACCTGAGCCAATTTCCACTTCAGTAGTGGTGGCATCCTCCTTCAGGCCCATTGTGCCAAGGAGAACAAGTAGGGGTGCAGGACAAAACGTTCTGCGGCTGGAGGGACTGAGTGACAGAGGCAGAGCCCACAGGAGAGGGTTCAAACACGGGGGAGAAGGAGCAGCACTCAGAATGCACGTGCTCCAAATCGGTGTGCACATGTGGGACCAGAGAGGACGCTGGGCTGAGCATCCCACATGGAGACCGGAGGACGGAGTTCCGGTGACAATGGGAGAGGGTGTCCTGGGAGAGCCCCCCAGGCAGGGAGCCCCACGTGTTCTCAGCACTCAGCCTGCAGCTCCCGTGACCCCAGTTGTGCAGACACAGGGAGGACCCCAGCAAGGAAAGGGTGGAAGAGGCTTCAGTGGGGCCCGGCGCGGGGCAAGGGAGTTTGGTGTCTGAGCAGAGCTCAGACTGAGCGAGCAGCCTGTCTGGATAGCACGACAGAAAACAACAG